>WHSE01000163.1:0-46079 GCA_012295165.1 Asparagus setaceus
GTTGTGGCGTTTGACCAACAGCGATCCTGATGCCTTTCCTCTATTGAGAAGAAAAATTTATACAGAGGGTCAACCATCTTTTAGCCTCTTTGGCTTTCTTCCTTTTGAGAAGCGTTAGGCTTGTTCTCCTCGTATTTTGAATCTTTCCATGTAGTTGGTGGGGCGACCCGACTTCCAACATATCAATGGAGAGATTATTGTGGCGTCTGCGTATGAATTTCGGTAATTGGATCTTTGCGGTTTATGGCCTTATTGCGGGCGCTTAAGAAAGTGTCAATTGTCTCCCCATTCTTACGCTTTTCATCCAAGAGGGTTTCAATGCGAGACCGGTGTCGTCATCGAAGAAGTTGGAAACAAACTTTCCATATCATTCCAGCGGTTGATGCTCACGGGCTTGAGTCGTTGATACCAATCGAAAGGCTGACCCGCGGTACCAATGAATGACGATCATCAAACTCATTTCGAGAGACCCCAAATGTAATTTGAAATAAATCAGGTGTTGTGTAGGTTGTAGCGTTAAAAGTATGATTAAGTGAAACTTCGTGGCGGTGGGTTAACAACCAACAACCCGATGACAAACGGCCGATTGTTATGCCGCCAGCGTAAAGCGAGTGCGAAACGCGAAATGGGTCAACAGAAGCGTCTGAATCAGCGAGGCTCGTGTTATGGAATGAATCAACAAGCAAAGCTTCAGCGAGATTGATCGAGTCCAACATCAGCGAGATCGGTTGAACATGGCCGTCGTCACTAAATGGTTAGCGGGATGAAACCAATCAAGTGAACCAACACGCGGACTTAGAAGCGGCGGCGACAAGATCGGAATAAGCGTCCGCGGAAAAGTCGAAAACCAAACAGAAGCCAAAGCGGTGTCGGCGAAACCGGACACCGTTTGATATCCGACCAATTGGCGGACACCAATGGTGTCGGCAATGGCGGACACCAAAATGTCGGCGGCAAAACCCCTCTCCCTCTTGTTTCATAAATAGTGAGGGGTGCTCATTGAAAAGGGATTTTTGGAAGTTGGATTTTCACGATATTCTTGAGAGCCCCTCGAGATCCACGAGCCGTCGGCCTTCGATCCGAGCACGGCGGCAGCGAGATCTACAAAGCCGAGGCGAACTTCCGAATCGACTCTGGTGCGTGTGATTTCTCCTAGTAGATCTCACCCGCTCGTCTCTCCTTAGAGTCTCGCGATCCCTCCTCTAACAGTGTGATCCCCTCGGTCGTCGTTTCCTTCGTGAGAGCCCCTTCCGTCTGTAGTTCGAACCGGGTTTCCACACGGATCCGAATTAGCGGTGGTCCGCAGGCCGAATAAAAGTCCCCGCAGGCGAAAGAACCCGCATAGCGAGGATCGTAAAATAGAATCTCGTGTTTGTTCAAAAAGGAAAGTTGTAATTTTGTTTTCATGCGCCTAAAATAAAAGGCATTTCTTTTGTTTTGAATTTTGTTGTAGGCGGCGGTAAACAAGTTCAAGCGAGCAATGAATAAATCTACTTACGTGAACAATTTGGCGACCAGTGGGAATAGCGGCTTCAACAAAGAGATGTATAGCGCAGTTGAATCCGGTCATTCGAGGAGGTTAGAGTTGGGGTTGACCAAAAGCAGTACCTCTCCTCCTCGTCGAAATCGATTCCCCGCAAGTCCAAGATGGTCTCATTTGCAAGGAAGACCCGATCGACCTCGGATCGCGGGCTGAGAAAATCCACCACCAGCGTCAATTGCCGGACAGCGGTGGTTCCGGCTATGCGGCTTTGGGAACCCTGTCTTCCACCGAGTGCGAGTCCGCAATAGCGTGTGACTCGAAGAGCCCGTCGAGGCGGCGTCGGCGCTGGCCGAAACAATTAGCCAGGCAAAAGAATCAGCGGATGGGGTCGCTATGGCGGATCTAAGATCAAGTTATTTCGAGAGGTTGAAGTCGAGATGGTAGCCCGATTCCTCTAGGCGACGAATGAATGGAGTCCGAGTCAAAGCGGAATCGTTCTGAGCATGCATGGCGCGCACAAAAAGCGAAAGGGCTTTGGTGCAAGCCGCGAGTTAAAGAAGGAAGCGGCTAAGAAGTAGATCATGGTGAACTGGTTGGAAGCCCAAGTCACATCCGACACTTCAAATCCGGCGGACCCGGCATGGCCGGCTCTGCCCGGCCGAGGCCAACTCCTACTCCGTGCTCAAATCAAAATGTGAGCCCAACAAAGTGGCGCCCGAAGTTACCTGGTACTTAACCAACTCTGCGCCCGACGGCGGGCTTCTTGTCAAGGATCGCTGGGTCGCTAAAGAATCATGGTCACTCGATCTGAGGGTCGCACCCACAAAGACAAGAAGATTCTGCATCTTTGCATCTGGGATTGAAAGAGAAGTCGAGAGTCCCTGAAACTTCAGCTCACATAAAGCGGAAGTCAGGAGAGTTACTTTCGGTAGTTTTGGTCATTCGGAAGAGGCGGCTCGTCGGCGGCGTGACGGCGTTATACCGTCGCACCAACCTACGGCCCGTTGCTCCGGTTCACTTACCCAGGCGAGCTGTACTACCGTGCAAGAGTCTGAAAATCTCGAAGGATTCCCCTAAATGCGTCACGGTCATGTTTGTGCTCTAAGCTCATCAAGGCGGTTGCTCAGGAGTGTAATTGTTGTCGAAACTCGAGAAAGAGTCTGGTTTTGAGACTTAGCATGCAGCGAGACCTAGGTCAAAGCGATTCCTGAAGGATGGCATCGAGAGATGAGTTGGGAGGTCACTAATAATATGGCGGCAAAGAACCATCGTCAAGGCTATTCGGTATCCGCGGTTAACTTCGTTTTGGTCAGGGACTATTCGACGGTCCAATTGACAAACTCTTGAGGGGCTACCTTGGAGGATGAAGTATCGGGGCCGGATCGGCAATGGCATCCGACAATCTGACTTCTAGTGACGGACAACCCGGGCGCTTATGATCGATCTGGTCAGGTGGCCAAGATCTTTGGATGAAGCGTTAAATAAACAGCGGAAAACTTCAAATTAGAGATGGAGTTGGCCATGCGACAATGAGAGAAATGCATGACCAACAGTCCAAGCTCTAACAAAGCATCGAGGGAATCAAGTCAACACATCGATGTTGATCAAGATAATGACGACTTCGGATCGGGGAGGAAGCACGAAGATGACAACCCTCTGAACCCGTGGCTGTTGCTCATGAGAGCGAAGATTAAAGACCCGAGAGCAAAATCAACTTCGTTGATTTCCGCCAAGAAGGTGAAGAAGGCGGGTATCCCTTGCCCATACCGAGGGGTGGGAATCAATCCCATACCCTTCAAAGTTTAACTTAATAAACTTTACACCGTTTGTGGTAAGGGTTCCGACGCAACACTTGATTTACTTCAAGTCACACCTGGGGTTATTTACGGCAATGAGCCCACGATGGTTCGGTCATTCGTTGGCACCCGTGGGCTGCCTTGATTGGTACCGAGTCTTAAGCAGGGGAGCATCAACATTTGGGATGATATGGAGTCCTTGTTTCTCTCCAACTTCTTTGATGGCGATACAGAGGTATCTATTGGAACATTACTCGATGAAAGCGAAGAATGGAGAAAGCGGTGGATACCTTTGTCAACGATTCGTAACAAAGCGATGAGCTGTCGAGATCAATAGAGAGGAGTTCATCCTCGGACTGCCATAGTAATTTGTCGATAGATGTGCTTGAAGCAATGGGGGCGGCACCATCGTAACATGGAAGGACTTGAAAGTTCGTGGAAACAAGCTGAAAGATTCCTTAAAAGGAAGAAAGCGAGAAAGAGTCGGCGGCGACAAACCGCGAACAAAGCGATGTGCCGCAGCGGCAAAGGTAAGCGCCGGCAAAGTGCGTAGGCGCTAATCAAACCTTGAGCTGCCACCAGCAGCCGGTCGCCTTGGCGTCGCGCCACCGGCAATCAATTAGCGCGACAAACTTCGAATCAAAAACCACGGTTGAGATTTCCCAAAACTTACTCATTCAAAGATGAGGAAGTTCGGGCATCTTCAAGTACCTTACGGAGAACAATAAAATCGGTTGCCTCAATTGTAAACCAAGAGGCAAACAAAATTCGAGATCCTAAGTCTTGCGCTTATCCGCAGGCGGTACATCATCCTCTGATTACGCTACCATCTCGGGGACAAGATTCAAGCCTTGATGCGATGTTGGAGTCATCACTCCAAAACCTTCTAAAGAAGAAGGTGGGGGCGAATCTGATCTCTATAAATTCGGATCAGTTCCTTTGGATTGGTTTCAAGCGGCGCCCGATCGTAAAGTAGGAATGAAAATGGTGAATGAGGATCCTCACGAGGCGGCGTGAGAAGGGACTCGTTACCACACACCACGACAAGCGGAGAAATCCTTTGGGTCCACCGACTTATTGGAAGGCGATCGGTGGGCTGCGTCTTGACCAAAAGTCAAGGGAAAAGGCAAATTATGCCAAGCAGCTTGGCAATTCGAGAGAAGGATGATGAAGAAGTAGCGACCTTCAATTTTGAGGGCGAGCATGAAGTCTTTGCCACAAGGTGGGCACGAATACAACTACAAGTATCAGAGATTCCAAACCGAATGCGAAGGCGTTATACGGGCGGGGTGGCCACGAATCCTCTCACTCGTGCGAGAAGAGGCAGACAAGCGGCGCTAAAAGCGGCCAGAAGCAAAGAAAACAACCTGAGGTCGAAGCTCAATTCGGCGGTCGATTCAATCACCCGATTGTGAGGATAAACGAGTACATCGAACACTCCATACCGCCGATGTCATGGCCCAGTGGCAAACATCGGCTAGAATAACTCTCACGAGTTACTCCGATTGTCAAAGGAAGCAGGAAGCTCTACAAAGCTCAGGTGACTCTGAAGTCTTTCTCACCCAGATGAGCCGAGTCGGAGAATTGGCTAACAATGCAACCTTGCGACTAAACATTTACCTGCATCACCTTTGCAAAGAGGATATGCAGACCAAGAATTCAAGCACGATAGGCGCTATACTTCAGGGTATATTGGTTCTAGCGAAGTCAGCAGGATCCAAGTCGACCCGGGTTCGGTGAGCATCATGCCCTGGCCTCATGTATCACCTTGGAATCCCTGCCCGATGGCGTCAAGCGGCACAATGATTTCTGGATTTAACACCGGTGGGTCCGCCCACTTGGTAAAATCGGATTAAATGCCAAATGGGGACTTAAAGTCGAAGTCACTGCTATGTAATTGTGAGAGACTTCCTATAACTTATTGTTGGAGTGACCTTGGATCCACAATAATATTATAGTCCCATCTACTCTTCATCGATGTCTCAAATATGTAGACACAAATAATGAGTCAAGGCGGTGGTGCGGACAAACAACCGTTTAAGGGGATGGAGAATTATTTCGCGATTCTCTCCTCTACGGTAATGAGTCAGCGAATCATCGGCCCAAACACGAGACGGCGGTGAAAGGCACAGAAGCCGAGCTTGGTTATAGTGGTGGTTTTGTTTTAAGCGACATTGTACCTTGTAATCAATCTTGGCGATGAAGAATCGTCGGATGAACATTGTAATTGGCAAATGCGGATGAATCAATAAATGGCGATTTAGAGTATCCTTTGTCTTTAAATGATGTAATAGCGAGTTTATCACGAAGATCGGTACGCACACCTTACTTCGGTCATCTTGCTTTACACAGCGGTTCGAGACTCCTTTGGGGCATTTCGTCATCCAGCGAGTCGAATAGTGAAAAAGACTTGGTTTACGGTAAAGAAATCGGTTCGGCACGAATCATTTCTTAGAAAGCGATGAAGATGGCAATGAGCCTATCCTCCACACATTCGGATATAGTCGAAACGGGTATCATGAAGAAGTGGGGGTACAACGACACAAGGAGAAGGCCTATGTTTGAGGCGAGGTCCTCGAGTCCCTCCTAAGCGGCATATGTCCCAAGGGAAGCGGATAACTACTATGCATTTAGAAGGGGATTGGGGTCGAATCCTCCTCGAAGATGAATGCTCATGGATGATTGATAATAATCCACCCGATGAGAGGGGCGGACATTATCGATTCTTGGCAGGATTAGACACCGGCCTGGAGAAGCTTTCAAGGCTTTGATGTCGAATATGGCTACGGTCGATCCTGCTACTATTGAGGATGATGAAGATATGCCAACATGGGAAGACCCATGGATCCATCAACTCAAAAGCGGTTTGGGGATAGATTGAGCAAAGAGAACCCCACTGGGGCGAGGTAGTCGAGGTTAATATGGGTGATGAAGAGCATCCTAAGCTCATAAACATCAGCAATACTCTTCCCTCGAGAAGAAGGGAAGAGTTAATTGCCTTGATCGGGGAGTATATCGATGTATTAGCTTGGAGCTCGAGGATATGCGGGACTCGACCCTAATGTGGCGACACATCGCCTCAACATCAACGTGGATGTCAAACACGTCAAGCAATCGCAAAAGGCGGTTTCGACCACAAATCTTCTGGCGATCGTTGATGAAGTAAAGAAACTCATAGAATGGGATTCATCGAGGAAATTCAACATCGGATTGGGTGGCGAATATAGTCGGTCATGAAGAAGAATGGTTCGATTAGGATGCGTATGCATTCTGAGAGACCTACTATTGCTTGCCCAAAGGATGATTTCCCTCGCCAATCAGCGTCATAGTTGACAATACATGTGGATTGAGAGGATGTCCTTTATGGATGGTTTTGAGTACAACCAAATCAAGATGCACCCGATGGCGCCAAACACCACGGCGTTGAGCGCCCATCGGTATATATTGCTACGGTCATGCCGTTCGGCCTCAAAATGCGGGCCACATATCAGCGAGCAATGACTAAAATTTTCGGGATCATCTACGGAAAGCGGTCGAATGCTACGTCGGCGACTTGGTGGTGAAGCCATGACAAAGGAGATCACATTAAAGATCTTAGAGCGGTATTGAACTCATGCGGACTCATCAATTAAAGATGAACCTGCCAAATCCTTCCTTGGGATGTCGGTGGCAAGTTCCTCGGCTTTGTCGTCACGACAAAGGAATCCCGTCGATCGACAAAGTGAAGGCAATTCAAGAGTTGCAACCTCAGAAATCGAGAGAACTTCGAGGGGTTACAAAGGCGATTGGCATACATCCGGCGGTTCATATCGAACCTATCGGGAAGTGCCAACCATTTTCTAAGTTAAACAAGAAGGCGTTATGCGTTTATTTGGGGCGGCTGTCGGCGTTTGAAGAGATCAAGTGGTATCTCGCTAAACCTCTGTTCTTGTTGCACATAATCGGGAAAACCGTTCTGATCTACGTCAAGGCAACGGATCACTCGTTAAAGCCTTACTTCGCGGGCGGCGGCAATGGCCACGAACAAGCGGTGTATTACGGTGAACATTGGTGGTGAGTCTCGATACCCAATGGTGGCGGTGCCTTGCATTAGTGTTGCGATTGAGAAAATCGACACTATTTAGTGGACGAGGCGATTTATGTTATCTCTAGCGTAAATCGGTCGAATCTTTATGACCAATGGCTTCAATGAGTTGGCGTTTGGCAAAATAGGCCTTGCTCTTGTCCCAATCGACACACTTCAAACAGAAGTCGGTCAAAGGGCAAGCGATTTGCGATCTCTTGGTACGCCAACCCGACAGGGCGTAGTTGAGGTATATGATGATCTTCGGATGAAGTCGAAGTCAACACTACGTCGCACCAACAAATATGGCGATTGTATTTTGATGGAGCTTCGGGCCACTAATGTAGCAAGTACCCGGACGTTCTAAAATCTCCATGGGAGTGGAGTTGTCTTGATTTCCAGAATCATGTCATGCCCATGCTTATTCACTCACGAACCTGTTCCAATAGCGTAGCGAATACAGCGCTACTTATCGGACAACTTTGCCAAAAGTCAGTATCTCGAGCGTCTGGCGATTCTGGCGATAGTTAAGCGGGTTAGTGGTGACTCTGAAGTCGAGAATCGGATCGATCCCCAATCATCGGATAGGCTGAAATGGCGAGCTTCGTTGAAGAGTTCTTCATTGAATATATCCGCGCCTCCAGCGGCTTATGCGGATGCTGCTGGCGGCGTTAGGCGTGTCGTTAGCACAACCTTAGAGACCGAGCAACTAGTTGCGGTCGGGACTCATCAACTCTTGTACCAATATATGATGGGGTACAAGAAGACAAAGGATAGTTACCAAAGGCAAATGCAACCCAAACCAAGTTGGAGCCGAGATTGGCTTTCCTATCATCGATTCGTCTTACGCGGTGATACGCGGAAGGCGTGAAGGAGAAAGTCAATCGGCGAAGAGCTCCAAGATTCTTTACGACCACGAGACCGGATGTTATATCGTCAGTGCGATGGTCTTTACTCGATGCCTTTCAAACAAAGAGGCGAAAGGTCCTTCGGGAAGCACGAAGGTGAGTGTGGTCTTGCCCACCGACTGGTCCCAAACTCTGATGAATTAGGAGAATGGGCTACTTCGGCCAACAATGATTAATGGCCTTGGTCGGTATGCTCGGAAATGCCCAGCGTGCCAATTCCGCGAATTATATGCATCGACCTCGGGCGGTTGCATCCTTGACCACATCGGCCATTGAGACATGGGGAATGGGCGTTGTAGGTCTATCTTTCCTCCGTCGGTCAAAGCGTCGGTTTATTCTAGCGATCACGAGCTACTTCTCCAAGTGGGTCGAAGCAATCGCTAAAAGTGGCCGAGAAGTACCATCGTCAAATTTATCAAACACCATGTCATCTACCGACCGCGGTGTTCCAAGGCGGATCGTGCATGACAGCGGTCCCCAATTCATTAGCAATTCCTTCATCGGGTTTTGTGAAAAGTTCAAGATACAAGGCGTCTGGTCGGCTGACCTATAATCCGGCGACAAATGGATTAGGCGGCGTTCAACAAGGCGATTATCAAGATTTTGTGAAGCTTGTGAAGAATAACAAAGCGAGGCGGGGCGATAAGCTTCGGGCTTACGGGCATATCGCTGCTGATGCGTGCATACGAGGCGACCGCGTACTTCTGGTTCACGGATGTGAAGCAATTCTCCGTTAGAAATCGAGTTCCGTCGCAGCGTGCCCTTGCAGCGAGAGATGGCGACCAGAAGAACAACATCAAAAGCGTCTCGAAGAGCTTGAGATGTTAGATGAAAGCTTGGAGGCTCAATAATGCATTGAGTTCTATCAAGCTAGGATGTCGAGGGCTTTCAACAAGAAAGTTGACGAGAGAACCTTTAAGGAGGAGATCTGGTCCCATTTGCTGAGGCGACCGATAATCCTCACCTCCAAAAGGGTAAATTGAACCCAAATGGGAAGGACCGTTCATAATAGAACGGTCTATTCAAGCGCATATCGCCTATCACCTGAGAATGGCGGTAGGCAATTAATCTTAGATAAATGGGAAGTTCGAAAAGTATTATCCAATACATTCGGGATAACCCATTTTGATGGGAAGTTCCTCGAAGAATATCTCACTCATTTTCATGAGGATAACCCTAAATTATTGTGTTTTCCCCAAAACTCTCCAGATCAAACTCATTGGTGGGCCACTAAAAATCTTCTGGTCCAACCACCCGACAAAATCCCCTCGATTCCTTCCACTGAGCGAGAGGTCCACTCAAATTCGGTTAGCAATCCTACAAAGAAAGCTATCCATACCCTTCCAAGATTCTCGGTGGAGACCCACTCTTAGTTTCTCATCGGAAATAGAATACATTCTTCCTTTCCCACCTTCACGGAGATAGGACACATCCTTCCTCTTGAAGCAAGAGATAGAATACATTCTTCCTCTCTTGTCTTAGATTCTCAGTGGAGATCCCACTCTTAGTTTCATCTTTCAAGATTCTCAAAATGGAATCCCATTTTAGTCTCTCCTTGGAAGCAGGGACAAAATCCTTCCTTTCCGGCTTCAGGAGATAGGAGACAAGATCCTCCTTCCTCTCCATCAATAGAGATAGGATACAAAACCTTCCTCTCTTTCAAATTAGTGAGCACACGGAGATAGGACACAAAACCTTCCTCTCCAGCGGCAGAGATGGATACAAAACCTTCCTCTCTTGTTCATCACTTGGGAGATGGGAGACAAGATCCTCCTTCCTCTCCACCCTAGGAAATAGAATACATTCTTCCTTTCCCACCTCAATCAACCTTATTCGGTTCAGCCCTTCTCAGGTCAAAGAAGGGGCCAAGATTCATCTTGGGGTATTTTATCAAGCCTAGAAGGGATAAAGCCAACGCCTTACCGCGTTCGGTTTAGTCTTTCTCAGATTGAAGAAGACACGAGTTGGATTAGGGCATTTTATCCTGAAGCCTAGAAGGGATAAAGAGCCAGCCCTTTGCCGGCGTTGCGGTTTGAGTCTTTCTCGATTGAAGAAGACACGAGTTGATTAAGGGCATTTTATCGAAGCCTAAGAAGGGATAAAGCCAGCTTACCGCAGCGTTGCCGGTAAATCTATTCGGCAAGGCAAACCTCACGTTATTCAACATCGTGCATTAAGTCTAAGAGAGTCTCATTCTTGCTAGCGTCGCTGCGGGCAGATCTAGATAATCCGCAGCTAGCCCAACTCAAGCGGTAGTTGGTAAAGGCTAGTCAAATCCGTTGAGAACGGGGGTTGGCCAATAACCTAAAGTCAGCGCCTCACCGCAGCGTTGCGGTTTAGTCTTTTCGATTGAAGAAGACACGAGTTTGACTTACGGTATTTTATCAGCCTAAGAAGGGATAAAGTCCAGCGCCTCGCAGCGTTGCGGTTTAGTCTTTTCGATTGAAGAAGACACGAGTTTGACTCAGGGGTATTTTATCGAAGCCTAAGAAGGGATAAAGTCAGCCTCCTGCCCAGCGTTCTTGGTTTGAATCTTTCGATTGAAGAAGATACGAGTTGATTAGGGGTATTTCATCCCGAAGCCTAAGAAGGGATTAAGCCAGCGCCTCACCGCAGCGTTCGGGGTGGTCTCTTGCGGTAAAAGTCTGAAGCCTATGTATTCAATATAGCAACAAGTCTAGAAGAGTTTCATTCTTCGGCCTAGCGTCCGTCGCGGAGCGGATCAGATAATCCAGCCGCTAGCTAACTCAAGCGGTAGTTGGTAAAGGCTAATCAAATCCGTTGGCGGTGAGGTTTGCCAAAATCTATAAGTAATATGGTTAATTATTTACGGCGAAATAAAAGAATCATAATAGAGCACAAAAGGCGGGGAATATGTTTTGCTCGATAAAAGGCTGAAGTTACAAGTTTTCTAAGCGGCAGGTTGTGACGGCAAATACTTTAGTTCCTCTGGCTTCGGCCTTTACGAAACTCCTGTGCCATTAAGGGCCTGTGATCTCCTTCTTGATATTAACGGCCGCCCGAGTTCAAATTTCTGCGGTGCGACCGAGAGTCTTTTCTTTGTTGGCCTTCGACTTCAAGGCGATCGGGGCCCTCCCACCGCCCTTTCGAATTCTGTTCGAGCTCTACTATCCTAATCATCGTGACACAAGACCAAAATGTCTCACGGAAGATGAAGCTTCAATGGCAGTCTCCAAATGATGCTTTGGTCTCGCTACATTTGAACCGAGTCGATAATAGCATAAACATCTGTTGGCATCCGGTGAGCCTCTGTCTCTATCTCTATATGAGAGGCCACGGCTGCTTCAAAATCTTGTAGACTTTGGAGCTTAACCTCTAAATGGTGAAATCATCGACAATGGGACTGGGCGGACTCAATCTTCGGATGTTCTTCGGGCAGCAGCCCTACTCAACTAGGATGCAGTATAAACTATTTCTAATTTGTCGAGAAGTTCGGAAGAATATTTTCACAAAAATATATTCTTAGGGATAACTTCGATCGCCGCGGTGCATCGGCTGATCAGCGTCGCCTAATCTCTCAACTAGGATTACGGTATAAACTATTTCCTAATTTATCGAGAAGTTCGGGAAGAATATTTTCACAAAAATATTACCGGGGATAACTTTCGTTATGCGGATTGCATCGGCAGCAATCAGCGTCGCCTAATCCTACTCCAACTAGGATTACGGTATAAATGTTTCCTAATTTATCGAGTTCGGAAGAATATTTTCTGTAAAAAATATTCTTAGGGATAACTTTCGATCGTGCGGATTGCATCGGCGATCAGCGATGGCCTAATCCTACTCAACTAGGATTCAGTATAAGCGTTTCCTAATTTATCGAGAAGTTCAGGAAGAATATTTTCACAAAAATATTCTTAGGGATAACTCGATCGCATGGCTACATCGGCCTTGATCAGCGTCATATAATCCTACTCACTAGGATTATGAGTATAAACTATGCCCAATTTACGAAGTTCACGGAGAATATACCATATTCTTAAGGATAACTTCGATAACCCTCAATTTCCTCGGTTGTGGGACCTCAAGGAGGATAAAATTACGGCGAGGCTTATAACAGCGTGGGACAGCGCTCTACCTCGAAAGGACTCCTCCCCCGTATCGATTGCGATTCATGCATGCCAGGGCCTACCCAATCAACAATTGGGAAGAATACCTCCAGCAGGTGAACGAACCTGCTGCTTAGCAATGTCTGATAGCTGCGCCAACCAGCGAGTAGATCGAAGAGTTCACCGATCAGCGGTTGGATCCCTTGAAGAATTCCCGATCAGCGGAGGAATCACCGATGGTCAATTGGATTACAATCCGCGAGCGCATAAATAAACTCTCAATTAGCTTCTGATTCGAAATTCCAACAGCGGTCAAGCAATAAATGCACACGCAACACCCCCGGTATCCTACAAAGCGGAGAACACGAGAGGTGGAGGGAATCAAATCACTGGAGCCAATCTCAAAAGAAATTTATCTACCGAGCTTCTGGTCAAGATCTCACAATTAGGACAAAAATGCGATGCTTAATGCAGCCCGGCAATCTACAAGGCCTTTGGAAAGGCTGAAAGGGTGGAGATCAAGCGAGTCATTCACAAGTCCCATCCGCACCGTCGAAGGGTGAAGGGCTCATCATGTCAAAGCATCGGTTCACGGCAAGAATGCGAGGCGGGCGGCTTTGGAGGTATCATGGCGTTAAAATTGCTTATCGGTGCGAGCGAAGCTTCGTGGCGGTGGGTTAACAACCAACAACCCGTTCGACAAACCGGCGCCCGATTGACTATCGCAGCGTAAGCGGGTCGCGAACACGAAATGGGTCAACCGTGCGAATCTAGCGAGGCTACGTGTTATGGAATGAATCCACAAGCAAAGCTTGAGATTATCGGGTCCAAACATCAGCGAATCCGGTTGAACATCGGCCGTCGTCACCTAAATCGTTGTCGGATAAAACCAATCAAGTGAACCAAACGCGGACTTAAAGCGGCGGCGACAAGATCGAATAAGCGTCCGCGGAAAAGTCAGAAAGCCAAGGCCAGCGGTGTCAGGGCGAAACCGGACACCATTTGGTGTCGTACGTAGAAAAGCCCCCTCTCCCTCTTGTTTTCCTATAAATAGTGAGGGTGCTCATTGAAAAGCGGATTTTGGAGAGTTGGATTTTCGATATTCTTGAGAGAGCCCTCGAGATCCCGCGAGCCGTCGGCCTGGATCAGAGCACCCGTGACTGCCGAGATCTACAAGCAGCGAGTGTGGCTTCGGATCTTCTGAATGTGGTTGTGATTTCTCCTAGTAGATCTCACGCTCGGCGATCCTCTCCTTCATGAGTCGCGATCCCGAAGGCGATCCTCTCGCCGTGAGTGTGATCCCCTCGAGTGCGTCGTTTCCTTATTGAAGCGAGCCTTCCGTCTGTAGTTCGAACGGGTTTCACGGATCAGGTGGGTGGTCCGGGACGAATAAAAAGTCCGACACGGGCAAAGAACCCGCATGCGAGGATCATTAAAATAGAGATCCTCGTGTTTGTTCTAAAAGGAAGAAGTTGTAATTTTTGTTTTCATTATGCGCCTAAAATAAAAGGCATTTCTTTTGTTTTGAATTTTGTTGTGGCCAGGCGAAGCGTAAGCAAGTTCAAGCGAGCAATGAATAACAAGTCTACTTTTCCATGGCGAACATAGGTGACCCTCTCAGATCAAATGGGCGGTTGATCAAATTGAATTCGGCGGGTAAGGAATTGAATCCCACTCTCTAGGATCACGGACCGCGGAATACAGTCCTTTTGACTTCTGTCTTGGACATCAAAGCATTGATTTTATCTTCAAGCTCTTTCATCCTTTAAGCATCCTCTCCCTTGTTTTGGATTACTTCGATAGGAAAAATTGGACCATTTCCACCTTGAACACCGAATCGGCTTTCTTTGGAGGTTGATCGGCGTAAATGTGTTCATCTATCTCCGAATCACCCGACATTATGGGCATTATGGTGGGTAACTCCACCTTGTTGGTAGTTTTGTTTATTGTTGGACCGGGTTGTTACAACGTATGGGTTTGCAACTCCCTCATCGTTGCATGGCTAGCTCCATCTGTTCTCATTTTACCTTAAGCTCTTCTCTTTGCTTAGCTAAGGCTTCTTGTAATATTTGAGCCAGACATGGGAGTAATTGCAAAAGCTTCTGCGGGATGGCGACTGACATGACATTGTGTCGCCGGAAGCTATCGCGGGTGGATGTCGAGCTTGTCATCGAGATGACTCTCCCTCATGCATCCTTCTATAGTATATGCATTGGGTAGCTCGTGGTATGCAGAGACATTCTGCGGGAAATCAGAGAGCTAACTCTTCCTCGGGGTAAGTCGAGTTTTCATCACTGGGTCCTTTTCCTTTGTTCACCATATTGATAGTCACTTGGAAACTCATCAAATTGGATGGATGATCTCTTTCTTCTTCGATGTCGTCTTGGCGTGGCTTGGATCTTCGTTCGCGATAGGGGCGGATTCGAATCTTGAAAGCTCTTTGTGGGTGAGTGTTAGACTCGGAAACGGGCACATCGATAACTACGTCTTAATCGATTTTGCACATGAGCAAGAACAATCTATTTAAATCGATCGTCCTCTTTGGTGTTGCTACTGACTGATGATACGGTTGATGTGGCTTGTCGCGGTTGTACTTTCACCCCAAGTGTAGCGTTGTCCTTAAGCGGAGAACCGTCTTCTTTTGGGGCGTCGAAAGTTGCTGCATGAATAACAAGCGTTTGATGCGCCTTTGGTGACTTTCGCGAATCTGCGCTTCGTTTGTCTTTATCGGCAAACTTCGCGGACCCCTTAGGGATGCTCAAGCGAGATGCAATTGGAATTAGAAGCTTTGAGATGTTTAGGCTTGTTCGGGACTCTTGGATGCGTTAATCAGCGTTTCTTCGGTACCTTGCCTTTATTTCACGGTGTGGACCAGATGACTAAAGCTGAAGTTGGGTTTCCGGACTTAACGATTGATACCTCAGCAGGAGAGTGGAAGAAAGGCGGAAAAGTCCGTTTTGCTAAAGGCATGGAGGGCTGCCTGTTGTTGGCGAGGCAATTGATTGTCTGGCGGGAGCGGTTGCTATACTATTGGTGAGCTCGGTATCTGTTGGCGAGGCGGTTTATATCTGTTGAATGTTGTTGGGCCGATTCTTGGCCGATTTTGATGTAAACTTGGGACCCATGCTGGCGATTTTGAGCTAATTTACGGTTGATTTTGACTCTTGCGCTTCGCGAACAATATGCGTGCTTTCGAGCAAAGCGTGCGGCGTTTTGTGCAGCTCCTTCATGTCAATGAGTCCTTTTAACAAGAACTCATTCTTCCTTGTCGGGGTGCGATGGATTGAGAGTGCGGTTTGTTGATGCCTTTGATCCGTGAGTTACGATAGTGAACTCCATCCGAGTCGACTCGAGCCTTGGCCCGGCAGACCATCTTTGGCGTCGTCTTTGGCGAGCCCTCGCCGTCGGTCGGTTGAGATCTTGTTGAATGAATCCTTCTTTTTGAAAGAGTCAACTTGGCGAACTCGGCTTTGAGATCAGGGGTGTTGTTGAGAGAGGAAATAGCCTGCATATAGCCAGCAGAGCGAACCTCCCTCTTAGAGATGATATCCTCCGATGTTTCACGGGGTGAGGAGGACCCGATGTGGAAGAGGAGAGATATTCTTGGTGGCTTGATCGAAGAAGTAATACTAGTCCATCGACCATGAGGATTCATTTGTCATTTGCAAGGCTGCGACACAACGATCTCGGACTCGAGACCGTTGGCTCAGTAGTAGTGCGCCATCGTGTTTGGAATTGAAAGTTGTTTCCATTTGTAAAACTTGAAAAATTACACTTTGGTTCTCGGTTACAAAGAAATTTTAATAACTCTCTCACAAGCTTCGAACAAAAGGCGCTACAAGTGTAGATCTCACATTTTTCGTGGGTCTTTGCACGATAAGGGCGTAATCCGTGGACCACCGGCGGCGATCGTCGAATCGGCGGGGTTTAGTTGATGTTTACGCAAAGAAACAAGAACCCGACAAATATCTTAGCAAAGTAAGATATCTACTCTTCTCAGAATAAGTCAAGGCTTAAGCTTCGAGGAATCTCGTGTGGATCGTGTTCTTGAACTCAGGAAGCTTGGATCTCGATTGCCTCTTGATGGTAGACCTCACCTTGAGTGGGCGTGGGAGGTATTTATAGTCTTTGGGAAACATGCCCTCTGAAGAAACACAAGTGTCATAAGTCTTTGGACATTTATAGTTATGTGGCGGCTTCGGTACGCCTCGCCAAAAGCTACCTCGCTCAGCGGCGTCAACTACCTTTGGCGGCCGGCGGTATGAAACTACCTGTTGGCGGCGGCGATTATAATTTGCCACCAGCTAGCGGAGAGGCAATGTCGTCCCTCCGGCTGTTGTAGCGGTTTTCACGCTTTTAGGCGATTAAATGCGAATCACGCCTAGTGGTATCTTCAGCGATGTAACCGCACATTAAAGTATTTGAGCGTCTCTGCGTTGATAAAGTCAATTGGGCCCCACCGGCATTGATTTAGACCCTTCAGGCTTCGTTTCCAATATTCTTGGTGTCTCGCCTTTGGCGAACACCACAAATAAAGTTCGCGAGACACATCAAGGTGTCGGCTTCGTGGCGAGGCACCAACAATCTGTAAGTAGCGAGACACATCAAATGTCTGCTTCGTGGTGAGACACACACAAAATCACATGCTTGAGACATAAGCAAATGTCTGCAGCTCATGGCGAGGCACAAACCGATGTCTCATAGCGTGGCGAGACACAATCTTCTCATGTGTTGACTTCTTGAGATTTAGACAGCGTTGTCCTTCGATCTTCTCATAATTTAGTCATATTTGAGGGTTCTTGACAATTTTGATGCCTACGGTAGAGGCGTTGATGTCTCTCATGTTCGAGGCGTTGTTGCGAATGCGAATACTTCATGCGGGTGGCAACTCAAGGAGTTGAGGGAATCGACTTTGTTCCTCAGCTAACAACGTAGCTTCATGTTCTTTTAGAAAAATTTTAAGAAATGGGCCTTGAAGTGCTAGTCAGCAGACCAACTCCTAGTATAAAGTCCGCTCTTTACTTTATTTTCTCTTCTTCATATTGAAAATCTAATATGTTGTAGCTGCGGTAGTGGAGAGCAGTGAGAGAGGCAACTCAAAGCGGCGTTTAAATTTCTTTGAACCCATGGAATCGGCTCGGTATATACATATATCGTCATGATTTTAATATCACGTATATATCATTATACTAGCTCTGCATGTCTTGCCAATGTCCGCGGTGGAAGAAGCTGATGGAGATGGAGCCTGTGCATGAAGAGGTTCTCGGGGAGTTCTCTGAACCAGGCTTAGCTCAAATGATCTACTGTTTCGGTCCGATCACAACCTAATTTTTGATATGTTATCAAAAGCGAGAGCTTCGAAGAGAATGCATTTGTAGAAGCCGGCCCTTAGCAGTGCGTTATCTTATTATTTAGATCTTCTCAATTATCTTGTCGATAGTTGATAACAACAATATTTTCACTGCGGGCCCATACTATAGCTTCTGAGCAAGCGGAGGTCTCAGGTTCAGTATGGAGGTTGGGGCTCCCACTTCCTAGGCCTAATCTCTTGTTGTCTCACCTCTGGCTGAAGGCTCTCGTTCAACTTTGGACCACCCAGGCTACTCAAGCAGAACTGAATCAACTCGGTGGTTCAGAACTGAATTGACAAGTGCGGGGCAAGCAGTCCAAGTTGAGATCTTCTAGCGCATTGGTATATCTCCCAATCCGTCTTTATAAGAGTTTTAAGATTTAAGATCTTTGAAACTCACATTTCTTTTCACGGCGCCTTCTTCGGTATTATCACGACTCAATTAAGGCGTTGATGTCGGTCGAAGATCGAAGAAGCGGTCATCGGTAGAGAGCTTGAAGGCTTAGTCTTTCTTCTCAATAGTGTTATCGAGAAAGTTGTGAATAAGGACTTCTCCTTCGGCTCTTTCAAGCGGCTTCTCGATCGGTTATGTGGCTGCTATAAGAGAGGACTTCTCGGAGCTTAGCGGATTCCATTATAGAGGACATGACTTCAGTTGGAACAAAATTTGGAGGAACAAGTTGCGATCGCGAGGCGCTTCCTCTTATATTTCTTCTCGGATCGAGTGCATTATGAAGGCCAAAAAGCCAAAGCGGGGAGGCTGGCGAGGAGGTGCGATAGCTGCGGACTCAATCTAAGCGTATCGGGCAGAGTCAATTCAAAAGAAAAGACGAGCCGACTTGCTTCAATCCGTTGGTACAAGGTCTCGAAATTACTAAAGGAAAGCTCTTGAAGATGCCAAAGAGGCGCATACTCTTCTAAAGATGGACCTGGTGGATGAAAATCTTGCTCTAAACTAGGCGAACAAATGAAGACTTGATGAAGATCACGTTGAGCTAGGCGAGAGTTATTGACTTCTAACTCAAGCGATTCCTCGAGAGTCTTCTTAGAGAAGGAGTTAGAACAAGAGTATAAGGAGGAGCTCTCAAGCACGGAGCGGATCCGTCACATGATTGTCCTACTAAAAGCCCTTTTTTTGTTTAGCCGAGATATTTTTTGTATTTCATTATTCATGAAATAAAAATTTTATCAACTTTCATTCACGCCATCCATTACGTTTTGAACAAATGAGTATAGACTTGATAGGATTTTTGGCAAACTCTCGTATATCAGTTTGATAAGTCTTTACCAACTCTGTTTGAGTTGGGTTAGCATGTAGATTATCTAAGTGCGATTCTACATGTAGCGTTATGCTAAAAGAATGAACTCTTTTAGACTTTGTACTCACGATATTGAATCGTAGTTTGGTCAATATTCACGAATTGACTACGTGGCGTGTGTTAGGCACTTATTCTAATTAAGGGCGGGGAATAGCACCTACTACGCATAAATAAGCATAGATTTAACAAATCATTAAGTCATTAATGAGGCGGCTATGTATTGAATACATAGACTTTATTTGCTCACGATCTTGAATCGTGGGCTTCGGTCAATTATCATGGAAATTGACTGCGATGGCGATGTGTTAGGCGACTTATTACGATTTAGGGCGGGAATAACACCTACTACGCATAAATAGTAGATTTAACAAATCATTAGGTTTTTGAAATTGTTGTCTTCTCTTGGGGCCATTTATTATGTCTTCTCTTGGGGCAAAGATGAACCCGTTGTGTTGAAGAAGAAGGTATTTTTTATCTCACAGCTTGGTGAACTCCTTGTTCCGTGAACTAAGAGTCAAAAGATTCACGGCGTCGCGTCGAGGGAATCTATAAAGAAACTCAAAGTGGGATCTCCGCCGAGAATCAAATTGGAGTCGGGCCACGTGGCTTTGACTCAAAAAGGGGGGCCTTTTAACTCACATGAGTAAAAGGTAAAATTTGGAGAAACTTAACTGCTCAAAACATTTGGTTGTTCAAATTTGTCTCCTCTTGGGACAGAGACGAACCCGATACTGGAATGAAATTCTCATTCGCGAAAGGAATCGAAATTTTTTTTTGACATTGTTTGTGGCCTTAACTGTTACTGTTGGGAGGTTTGGCCAAGTGGGAGTAAGAAATTTTGATTTTAGTCCCAATTGTTTGAAGATTTGACCAAGTGGAAGTTTGGAGACCATGACTATTCAAAAGTCTGATCATCCAAAATTGATGAAGGGTATTTCTTGGCTATCGGGATATGATAAGCCTGGGTCCTTCATCGTAAAACGGGTTATCCTGAGTACACTAAGGATAGTATTTCTTTAGGAACTTCTCATTAATTGGCATCATCATTTTATCACCGTCTTGGGTGATCAAGCGATATGCTCCATTTGAGTAGACCGTATCAATTACAAACGGTCCTTCCCATTTGGGTTGGAATTTGCCTTTCTTCTTGGAGTTAAGGATCATTGGTGGGACGGAAGTACTAAGTCTCCTTCCTTGAAGACCGATCGGGACTTTTTGTTGAAGTCTTTGGAAATTACGGCTGGTATAACTCAATTTGTTATTGAGCTTCCAGCGTTTTCATCCAACATCTCAAGCTCTTCAAGGCGGCTTACGATGTTGCTCATCATCTGTCATTCCGTGCGCAAGTCGCGTCTGAAGGGATGGAATTGTATCTCTAATGGTAAGACGACCTTACATCCGTATACCAAAGAATATGGGGTGACCCCGGTCGGTGTCCGGACCGTGGTGCGATAAGCCCAAAGAGCCTCACCAAGCTTATTGTCCCAATCTCGTTTATTGGTCTTTATTAGCTTTGCCAAATTCTTGGCGATGGTGTTGTTGAAAGCTTACTAAACCATTCGTGATAGGATTATAAGGTGGGGATGAAACATCTTGGATTACGACTTGCTCTGAGACTTTAACAAAGGTGTTGGCGACAAATTGGGGGCGTTATGGTACAATTAGTCTTGGGACACGTGTCGATAAATGATATGGTGTTTGATGAATTTGATGACATCACTCATCTTGACTTCTTTGAGTGGAATTGCTTGACTATTTAAATGTCGTGATTGCTAAAATAAAGCGGTCACCTTTTCGCGATGGGGAAGATAGGTCCTACCACATCCATTCCCGAGTTTTGAATGGTCGAAGTGGTGGCGGATGTAGGTCTTCGGCGGCGATGCATGTAGTTAGCATGTATTTGATATCGTGACGCGTCTTGCGTATCAATTGCATCTTTGATCATAGTGGACCAATAATAGCCCAATCTCCTTAATCGATCTCTAACTTAGAATTTGTTAAGTGGGGAAAGTTGTTTTATTCATTGTGGTTGAATTAGTTTATAGCCGTTGGCCTACAACAAAATTCAAAAAATGCCTTTTATTTTAAAGTACTGATGCGAAAAGAAATTATAACTTTTTCTGAACAAGCGCTGGATCTCTATTATCACGGGATCACCAGCTTGTGTGGGTTCTTCGCTGTCGCGGGGACTTTTATTAGATCAGTGGACCAGCGCAATTCGATCAGTGGAAACCGGGTTACGGAACTTCAGGCGTGAAGGGGCTCGTTTCCGCGAAGGAAGCGGCGCTGAGGATCACACTCACAAAGGAGGGATCGCCGCCGGGATCACACTCCGCGAAGGAGGATCGGCGGGCAGTGAGATCTACTAGGAGAAATCCGCAGTGACGTTACGTAGCCGACCGAGTTAAGCTTACCTCGCGATTTGTAGATCGGCGTCGGTAGACCGTGCTTTCGCCGGTGCCGGGCGTGCGTCGGCTCGTAGATCTCGCATAATTCTTGAAAGATCGAAAGTCGGACCCAAAATGAAATCCCGCCTCCTTCCCCGAAGACCCTATTTATAAGATTCGGGGGTTGTCCAATGCTGAAGCCACCAAGGTGGCTTGGCCACTGGCCAGAAACCACCTCGGCCACTGGTAGAGCCTTTCGGTCGATGGCGAGGTTAGCCGTTCGTCGTTTTTTCGTCGACTTTCGGTCTTCGGGCTTAGTTTTCCACGGTGATGTGGCCGTTGTGTTTGAGTCGTTATCCGATCACACGAGCTCAAGCGGCTCGTTTGCATTGGCGGACTAAATGCGGTTGATTCCGTCTCGCCGGCTTTGAGTTTAGTCAACTTCGCCTCGTCGAACCGTCGTCGGGTTTTTCCACGACCGTCGTTTACGTTGGCTCGTCACGCCTTGCCGACTCACTTCATCGTTAAATTCTTTCGCTTTATCGTTTTCGCGTAATCCGTCGTCGGGAGTTTGATCCTTCGGACGGATGGATCGGTTGTCAACCCACCGTTTACGAGTCTTGTTAAGTCTTGATAAGCAATTTTTAGCATCTGAGATACCCCTCCAAAGCATCTCGGTCGATTCTTGATGAGTGGGATGCTTTGGACATGTGAACCCTTCACTCTTTAGTTGGCGTGATAGGACTTGTGAATGACCTTGGTGTTTGATCTCTCCATTCCCGGTCTTTCCGGTGCTTTGTAGGATTCTTTGAAGGTATTGCAGTCTTGCATTTTTTGTCGAGTTGTCGAGATCTTGACGGATAGATGAATTTCTTTTGAGATTGGCTCGATATTTAATTTCTCCAATCCTCGGGTTCTCCGGTGCTTTGTAGGATACCCGGGGTGTTACGGTGTTGCATTTATTGCTTGACCGTTGTTGGAATTTCAAGCGTAGCTAATTAAGTTCCCTTCTGTCGACTTCGTGTTGGTGAATTGTCGTCCAATTGACCATCGAGATTCCTCCGTTGATGGGGAATCCTTGGCTGCAGCAGCGTTAATTGGCGCCAAACTATATGGATTTTAGCCTTCAATGGTGAGTGCAGCGCGTTGGCGTCGCGATCTTCGTGGATCCGAACCGTTGTCGGTGAATTCTTCGTGACGGCCGTTGGTTGGCGTCGCTCTGCATTACTTCTTGTTGGAGTACAATTATCCAGATGGGAGGAATTTTCTGGATTTATTCCGTTCCAAGCTGTTGAGATGGGCCTTCGGCGGCGGCGCAGTCGGCATTGAGTACGATGGGAGGAGTCCTTCGAGGTAGAAACGCGTTGTCCGTCGAAATTTCCTCTTGGCGTTCAACCTTTAGCGGCGATTATGGCCCGTTGGTAGCGTCAACACGGTTTATACTCATCGTTCAGCTGAGTTTGAGAATTAGTTTATCCTCATATACCCATTGGGAGGTGGTCGAGTTATCCTTAAGATATTTTCGGGGAGCCAAAATTAGGAAATAGTTTATACTTCGTATTCCTAGTTGGAGTAGCATTAGGCGTAGCGTTGATTAAGCGTCGATGCGATCCATACGATCGAGTTATCCCTAAGAATATTTTTATGGAAATATTCTTGGGAACTCTCGGCGAATTAGGAAGCGGTTTATACTCGTGTTCTGATTGGAGTAGGATTAGGCGACATGGGGAATATTTGGAAAATTGAGTTTGCCGAGCCATTCTTGATGATTTTGACCATTTGGAGGTTAAGCTCCAAAGTCTACAAGATTTTGAGCAGCGGGCTCCCCTCATATATAGAGAGCAGAGCGAGGCTGCTGGCGGCGGGATGCTTGCGTTATCTTGGACTCGAAGTTCAAATCTGTGAGACCGGGTGCATCATTTGGAAGCTAGCTGTCATTTGAAGCTTCATCTTCAGTGGGACATTTTCGGTCTTGTTATTTGCTGCTGGAGCGAGGATAGTAGAGCTCGAGCGGGAACTTCAAGCGGCGAGGAGAGTCGATCATCTTGAAGGCGGCGAAGGCCAACAAAGAAGACTCTTGCGGTCATGCAGAAATTTGAACTCTCGGCGAAGGCTGGTTGACATCGAAGAGAGGCTGCGAAGGCCCTTAATAGCGGCGAGTCCTTGGTGAGCTTCAAGCGGAACTTTAGCAAACTTTCAGCGATAAAGTATAACAAATTCGTTCCCATAAATTTGATGTTTAAGGATTTGTAATCTCATCCTTTTATTAATCAAATATGTCCCTTTTTTCTCTTTATTATGATTCTTTTATTTAAGTCGAAATAATTAACCATAATACTTATAGGATTTTGGCAAACCCTCGACCATCAGCGGGTTTGATTAGCCTTTACCAACTACTGTTTGAGTTGGGCTAGCGTCGCGGATTATGGATCCGTTCGATGCGTGGCGTTGTGCTAAAGAATGAAACTCTCTTAGACTTAATGCTCGATGTTGAATCGTAGGCTTGTTACTCTTTACGGGCAAGAGACCAGGCAGCAGCGTGTTCAGCGTAGACTCATCCGCTTCTTAGGCTTGGGATGAAATACCCGAGAATCAAACTTCACGGTGTCGGAAAAAGACTAAAGCCGGCAGCAGCGTGTGAAGCGTTGGCTTTATCCCTTCTTAGGCAGGGATAAAATACCCGGAATCAAACTCACGGTGTCTTCTTCAATTGGAAAAAGACTAAGCGGACAGCGTGTGGCGTTGGCTTTATCCCTTCTTAGGCAGGGATAAAATACCCCGAATCAAACTCGGTGTCTTCTTCAATGGGAAAAGACTAAACCGGCAATGCGTGTGGCGTTGGCTTTATCCCTCTTAGGCTTGGGATAAAATACCCGAGAATCAAACTCGGTGTCTTCTTCAATGGAGAAAAGACTAAGCAACAGCGTGTGAAGCGTTGGCTTATCCTTCTTAGGCTTGGGATAAAATTCCCCAGATGAATCTTGGTGCCTTCTTTTATGGAGAATGATTGAGGCAGGGATAAGATTGATTGAGGTGGGAAAGGAAGAATGTATTCTTTTCCGAAGGTGGAAGGAAGGAGGATCTTGTCTCCTATCTCGGGTAAGGGATGAACAAGAGAGGAAGATTTTGTATCCTATCTCTTGCCGGTGGAAGGAAGAGGATCTTGTCTCTATCTCGGGTAGGGCGAATCAGAAACAAGAGAGAAGGTTTTGTATCCTATCTCTTGCCGGTGGAGAGGAAGGATCTTGTCTCCTATCTCAGAAACTCCGAATTGAAATAAGAGAGGAAGGTTTTGTATCCTATCTCTTATGATGGAGAGGAAGGAGGATCTTGTCTCTATCTCAGGATATTGAAAGAAGGATTTTTGTCCATTTCCGGTGAAAGAACTAAAATGGGATCTCCATTTTGAGAATCTTGAATGAAACTAAGTGGGACCTCCCTAGAAAATCTAAGACAAGGGAAGAATGTATTCTATCTCTTGCTTCGAGAGGAAGGATGTGTCTATCTCGGTGAATGTGGAAAGGAAGAATGTATTCTATTTCGATGAGAAACTAAGAGTGGGATCTCCACTCAGGAATCTAAGACAAGAGAGGAAGAATGTATTCTATCTCTTGCTTACGAAGAGGAAGGATGTGTCCTATCTCGGTGAATGTGGGAAAGGAAGAATGTATTCTATTTCCAGATGAGAAACTAAGAGTGGGGTCTCCACTCGAGAATCTTGGAAGAGTGCGGATAGCTTTGCTTTTGTAGGATTGCTAACAATTTGAAAGTGGACCTCTCGTTAGTGGAAGGAATCGAGAGGAGATTTTTGAGTGGTTGGACCGGGGGAGATTTTTAGTGGGCCCACCGTCAATGAATTTGTCGGTGAGAATTTTGGAGGAAAACAAAATAACTTAGGGTTATCCTCATGAAAATGAATGAGATATTCTCGAGGAACTTCCCATCAATGGGTTATCTGAATGTACTAAGGATAATACTTTTGAAACTTCCCATTTATCGGCATTAGCGCGTGCGCCGTCGTGTGATAAGGCGATATGCACCGTTTGAATAGGCCGTGTCTATTATAAGCGGTCCTTCCATTGGGTTGAATTTACCTTTCTTTTTGGAGTTGAGAATTATGATTCGTCGGCGGGCGAGATCTCCCTCCTTAAAGGTTCTCTGTCGAACTTTCTTGTTGAAAGCCCTCGACATCCTAGCTTGATAGAACTCAATGCATTGTTGAGCCTCCGAGCTTCTCATCTAACATCTCAAGCTCTTGAGGCGTTTTGATGTTGTTCTTGATTCGTCATCTCGTTGAAAGGCGTCGCGAAGTGGCGAATCTGGATTTCAGAGAAGCGCCACACCGTGTCGAGGAGAATGCGGGTCGCTCCGATTGGCGTGCGTCTGGTTGTGCGATATGCGAGTGCTTCTCGGTTTATCGTCCGGTCTGCTTGTTATTCTTCACAAGCTTTGACAAAATCTTGATGTCGTCTTGTTGAATGCCTCGGCTAATCCATTTCTTCTTTGGATTATAAGTGTCGATGAGACATCTTGTATCTTGAACTTTTAGCAAAACTTGATGAAGGAATTCTGCGATGAATGGGGACCGTTGTCATACGCGATCCGTCTCGGGACACCATGTCGATAGATGACATGGTGTTTGATAAACTGATGGCGGTACTTTCTTGACTTCTTTTAGCGGGATTGCTTGACCCACTTGAATGTCGGTGATCGCTAGAATAAACCGATCGCCTTTGGTAGCGGAGGAAAAATGGGACCTACAGCGTCCATTCCCCATGTCTCGAATGGCGAGGATGTGGCGAAGGATGCAAGCTGCTTTCGAAGTGATGCATATAATTGGCGTGAATTTGACAGCGTGGCATTTCGGCGTGCTCATTGCGTCATTAATCATTGTGGGCCAAAGTAGCCCATTCTCGATTCGATCGTAGAGCTTGGGACGGTGGTGAGCACCAAATTCACCTCGTGTGCTTCGAAGGACCTCTTACGCCTCCTTGTTTGAAGGCATCGGAGTAAAGACCGTCATACCCGGCGATATAACATCGGGTCTACGTGTTGTAAAAGAATCTTGGAGCTCTTAGCGGATTGACTCTCTCTCCCCCGTCTTGGCGAGAATACCATGCAAGGCGTAGTCGATGATAAGGCGCCAATCTCGGGGCTCCATTTGGTTTGGGTTGCATGTACCTCTTTGGTAACTACTGCTTCATCTTTTGTACCTCATTATATATTGGTGCGAAGAGTTGATGAGTCTGGCCGTAACTAGTTGCCGGTCTCCGGAAGGTTGTGCTAACCACGACTAACGCCGCCCGGTGCATCAGCGTAAGCGTTTGGGCGCGGGATATATTCGATGAAGAACTCTTGAGCGAGTACGCCATTTGATTGCTACGATGATAAGGAATTAGATCACGGATTTCGACCGTAGTCTCAGCGGATCGCGACTATCGGTTGTGAATCGTAGGTATATCGAGATATTGATCCCGCTCATTGGCGAAACTAAGTCAATAAGTAGCGCGTTGTATTGACCCACATTATTAGAACACGGTTGGGTGAGTGAATAAGCACGGGGCATGACATGACTTCAGGAAATCAAGACAACTCAGACTCCGGTGATTTTAGAACATCAGGGGCACTTGCCACGTTGGTAGCTCGAAGCTCCGTCAAAATACAATCGCCATATTTATTGGTGCGATGTAGTGTTGACCGTGGACTTCATCAGGAAGATCATCATATAGCTCAGCTGCGTCCGTTGTCGGGTTGGCGACCAAGAGATGTAAATGCTTGTCCTTTGTCGACTTTGTTGTTTGAAGTGCAAGTCATATTGGGACAAGAGCAAGGCCCATTTTGCGAGCGCCAACTCATAGGCGGTGGGTCATAAATATTCGGACGGTTTACGTTAGAGATAACATAAATCGTCATCCGGAGCTAAATAGTCGCATTTTACGAATCGCGAACACTAATGCAAAACCTTGCTTCGACCATTGGGTATCGAGACTCATACCGACTAGTGTTATTTCGGGTAATACTTGCACATTCGTGACGCCGTCGTCGTCTGGCGGAGTAAGCAACAGTGATCCGTTGCCTTGATGTAAATCAAGCGGTTTTCGGCAGAGTGGTGCAACAAGAGCGGAGGTTTAGCGAATCTGATTTGATCTCTTGAATGCCTTGGCGTCGTCGAAATAAGCGACCGCCCTTCTTGTTTCAACAGAGAGCGGTTGGCACTTCCCGGATAGGTTCGATATGAACCGTCGGATGTCATGATGTCCTTATAACCCCGAGTTCTCTCGATTTCGGAGGTTGCAACTCTTGAATCGCCTTCACTTTGTCGGGATCGACATGGATGCCCTTATTAGTGGCGAAAAATGAGGAACTTGCCTTTGGACATCAAGGAAGGATTTGGGATTCATCTTTAGTTGATGAGTTCGCATGAGCTCGAATACCCTTCTAAGATCTTTGATGTGATCTTCTTTGTCCGGCTTTTCACGACTAAATTAGTCGGCGTAGCATTCGACCGTTCTCGGAGATAATCACAAAATTTTAGTCATTGCTTCGTGATATGTGGCCGGCATTTTGAGGCGAGCGGCATGGCCGTGTAGCAATACATACCGATAGGCGTTGAATCTTTGTGTGCTTGCATCATCGGGGTGCATCTTGATCGATTGTAACGAAACCATCCATGAATGACATTCTTTCAAATCCACGCGTATTGCGACTATGACATCGGTGATTGGAAGAGGAAAATCATCTTCGGACAGCGGCATTGAGATATCATGTAGTCGACGGATCCTAATGATTCATTCTTTCTTCGTGGCCAGGGACTATATAGCCAATCAGGATGTTGAATTTCCTTGATGAATCCGATTCTATGAGTTTCTTCCGTCAGCGATTGCTGCAAGATCGTGGGCGAAAGCGTCTTCTCTGGTTGCTTGCCGGAGTTTGACATCCACCTTGATGTTGGCGATGTGTCGCCACATTAGGTCGAGTCTTGGCATGTCCTTAACTCGGTGAATACATCGATATACTCACGATTAGAGGCGATCAACTCTTCTTTCTCTTCGAGGGAAGAGTATTGCGATGTTTATGAGCTTAGGATACTCTTAGTCACCCATATTAACCTAGACTACCTGTCCTTGAGTGGGGGTTCTCTTTGTTGAATCTATCCCCAAAGCTGCTCTTTGAGTTGATGGATCCATGGGTCTTCCCATGTTGGCATATCTTCATCATCCTCAATAGTAGCGGGGATCGGCCAATAACCATATTTGACATCAAAGCCTTGAAAGCTTCTCAGAGGTGGTGTCGGAATCCCAATGAAGAATCGGGCGAATGTCAGTCTCCCTCATCGGGTGGATTATTATCAATCGACCATGAGCATTCATCTTCGAGGAGGATTAGTATCCCAATCCCCTTCTAAATGCATAGTAGTTATCAGGCTTCCCTCTTGGGACATATGCCACTTTGGGAGGACTTCGAGGACCTCGCCCAAACATAGACCTTCCCTTGTGTCAAGTTGTACCCCACTTCTTCATGATACCCGGTGTTTGGACTATATCTGAATGTGTGGAGGATAGGCCATTGTCATCTTCATCTTCTTCTAAGAAATGATTGAGGTTGGAGCGCATCTCCTTTTAGTAAACCAAGTCTTTTCACTACTTGATCTTAGGTGGGATGGCGAGTGTTGTCCCAAAGGAGTCTGAGCTGCTTTTGTGTAAAGCAAGATGGCCGAGTTGGTAAGTGCAACTACGGGATTTGTATAAACTGTCATCACATCATTCAAAGACAAAGGATACTCTAAATCGTCATTTATTGATTCATCGGCAATTTGCCAATTACAATGTTCATCGGCGATTCTTCATCGTCAAGATTGATTACAAGGGGTACAATGTCATTTAAAACAAAACCACCACTATAATCAAGCGGAAGCGGTGTCGGCTTCTTCACGTGCAGCGGGCCTTGAATGATTCGATTTGGGACTCATTACAGTAGAGGAGAATCGGAAATAATTCTCCATCCTTAAGCGGTTGTTTGTCGCGACCACGTCTTGACCTCATTATTAGTGTCTACATATTTGAGACGATGAAGAGTAGATGGGACTATAGCGTTACTGTGGATCCAAGGTCGACCAACAATAAGTTATAGGAAGTCTGCGTCAATCACATAGCGGTGACTTGGACTTTAAGTCCCCATTTGGCACTTTATCGGGATTTTACCAGCGGTAGAGACGGCTGGTGTTAAATCCATAGATCATGCACTGTGATGCCGGCTGGCGGGGATTCAAGGTGATACATGGTAGAGGGCATGATGCTCCGTGAACCGGATCGACTTGGATCGGTTAACTTCACTAGAGCCAATACCGGTGAAGTATAGCGGCCTATCGTGCTTGGAATCCTCGTCGCATATCCTCCTTTGTAAAAGTAATGGGGGAAGTGTTTACCGCAAAGGTTACCTTGTTGGGCGACTCTTGGACTGGCTTAATCACGGTGAGAAGACTTACGATCGGCTAGAGCCTCTTGTAAAGCTTCGGGTCTCCTTCGACAATCGAACAACTTCGTGAGAGTTATTCTAGCGGGATGTTTGCCAATTGGGCCATGACATCAAAGCGGTATGGAGGCTTCGATGTTCGGTCTATCCCTCTGTCAGGCGATTGAATCGGAATGCCGGGGAGTTGAGCTTCGGACTGAGGTTGCTTCTCCTTTGCTTGTTTGCTTTTTCTTTACAGCTATGCGCTGTTGTCCTTTCTGCTGCGAGTGAGAGGAGTGTGGCCACCCGGTTCGACAAGCGTCTTGGCGTTTGGATTTGGAGTCTCGGATACTTGTAGGTGTATTAGTGTCCACTCCTTGTGGCAAAGACTTCATGCTCTTCTTGAGCTGGAAAGTCGCCACTTCTTCATCGTCCTTCTCGGAATTCTTGGCGGCATGGCATAGTTGCCTTTTCCTTGGACTTCTTTTTGGTAGAGGATGTAGTCCGATCGTCTTCCGGCAAGTCGGGGTGGACCCAAAGGATTTCTCCATTTCTTTGTTGTGTGCTGATGCGAGCCCCTTCTCCGTTGCCGTGAGGATCTTCATTCACCATCTTCATTCCTACCTTCCTCACGGCGTCGGTTGAAACCAATCAAAGGCGATCCGAAGCTTATAGAGACTACATTTGCTCCACCTTCTTCTCTTTAGAGGGTTTGGATAATGACTCAACATCGATCAAGGCTTGAATCTTGTCCTTGAGATGGTAGCGAACTTTGTAGGATGATGTACATACGTGGTAGCGCGATGCCAGGATCTGTAACCTTGTTTGCCTCCTCTTGGTTCCAATTGGGGGCAAGCTGGATCTTATTGTTCTCGAAGGTATTTGAAGATGCGGAACTTCCTGCGTCTTTGAGCGAGTAAGTCTTGGAAACCTCGGCCGGAAGGTTTGATTTTGAGTTTGTTGAAGCCATTGAGGTGCGATTCTTTGTGGTGCCGTTGTTGCGGCTGCTTGTGGTTCTTGATTCAAGCGTTTGATTAAGCGTCTAGGACTTTCTTTGGCGCTTTACCTCGCCACGTGGCACAAAATTACGTTTGTTGGTGTTTGTTGCCGGTGGCCTCTTTACCTTTCTTCCTCTTAAGGAATTTCGGACTTGCTCTCCACGAACCTTCAAATCTCTCCGTGTTATAGATGGTGCCGTCCCCATTGCTTCAAGCACATCAGTCTGATTATTGTGGCAGGTTTGGAGAATAAATTCCTCGTGATGGGATCCGGCAATTCATTGCTTTGTTAGGAATCGTTTGGCGTCTATTGTTTCTCGTCTTTTGCTTTTAGTCGAGCAATGTCGATCGATACCTCGGTATCATCGTCGAAAAAGTTAGCAGAAAGCTAGTCTCCATGCGTCCATTTGAATGCTCCCGGCTTGAGGCGGTACATCGAAGCGACCCCGAAGGTATGAATGGCCGAGAACCATCGGGGGCTCGTTTAGGATATTACCCCAAGTGGGACTTGAAGTATATTAGGTGTTGAGTTGGTGAACCCTTCCGATCAAGCGGTGAAGTTTATTAAGTTAAACTTTGCGGGTATGGGATTGATTCCACTCCCTAGGATATGGGCAAGGGATGCGGTTTTCTTCACCTCTTGGCGGAATCAGAGTTGATTTTGCTCTCGAGGTCTTTGATCTTCTGCTCTCATGAGCAACAAGCGTCTACATTATGCCCGGTTGCGTGGTTGGAGGGTTATCATCCTCTTGTGCTTCCTCACAGTGCGAATCGATGTCATCTTGGTCAATGTCGATCTGTGACTTCGATTCCCTCGATGTTTTGTCAAGGCTTGGATCGGTTGGTCATGCATTTCTCTCATCGTCTGCATGGCCATATCCATCTCTAACTTGAAGTTTTCCGTTGCATTGCTGCCGTCTAGCATTTTAGCCACTTGATGCGCGATCATAAAGCGTTTCTTGAGGGCACCCTTAGCTAGATCACGGTATTATCGGAGGCAATTCTTGACCAACATCCGGCGCATCATCCTCATGGGTATCCCTCTTCGAGTTTGTCGATATACGGACCGTCGGATAGTCGGACCGCAAGCGAGTTAACCGTTGCGATCGCTAGGAATAGCCGTGGCGGCGGTTCTTGCGGTCATATTATTAGTGACCTTTGACAATTCATCCTCTCGGGATGCCATCCTTCTACGGAATCGCCTTGACCTAGGTCTTGGCGTGTGGGTGCTAAGTCTCGGAAAGCGAAACTCTTTACGGAGTTTCTTGCAGCAATTGCACTCGAGAACCTCTTGATGAGCTTAGAGCACAAACACGAGTATGAGTTTGGGGAACCCCTCAGAGATCTCCTCGTACCCGCACGCGGTATCTGACTCAGTGCGATGCAGGAGCAACTGTAGGTGTGTCGGCCCGATCTCGGGTATAGCGTCGTCGGGCGGCGTCTCCCAGAAATTAAAGTGACTTCGCCTTGACTTTAAACATGTGGCGTGAAGTCTGGCGGACTCGGGACTTGACCTTTATTCGGTTGGTGGGACCATAGGGATCTTCCCTCCTCAGTGGAAGCGGTCGCGACCTCTGCATGAGGTGACCGTGATTCTTCGAAGGACAAGCGATCCTTGATAGTTGGTTTGGTGGAAAGCTTGGATCACGGATCTGGGGGTAATTTGTGTCGATACAACTTTGTTGAGTGCTCACAATTTACGATTTGAGCAGCGGGGCGGAAGGCTGCTGGCGGCGGCTGGGTTTAGATGCGGGTTAAATGGAGTTGAAGCCGGCGGGCTTGGCTTCAAACTAACGATTTCGGCGACTTCTTGGCGCCTCCTTCTTCAACTTCGCGGGCTTGTTGCTTGCAAAGCCGTGCTAGCGAAGGCCTTAGCGGCGCTTCGGATCGCTCACGAAGCGAATGATTCCGTTTGCTTCGGACCCATTCATTTATCGCGGTTTGTAGGAATGGGCTACAATCTCGAACCGGTCTACGAGTCAACTTAGACCTTAGATCGCCTCATAGCGGACCCGTCCATTGATTCTTTTGCACAGGCTAATTGTTTACGCCCGGCGTTGGCGTCGCCTCGGCGGGCTCTTTTGGAGAGTCCGCAGCGCCATTGGCGGAATCGACACAAAGATAGGGGTTGAAGATTTGGCGTTGTTAGGTAGGAACCAGTTGTCTGCCGGTCGGCGGCGGTGGTGGTGGATTTTCACCTCCGCGCACGAGGCGATTGGGTCTTCCTTGCGGTGGAGACCATCTTGGACTTCGGGGAAGCGGATGCGGGCGAGGAAGAGGTACTCCTTACTTCTTTTGGTCGAACTTCGAACTTCGACCTCTTCTATCAGGGATGCGGATCAGCGGTTTGCGTCTGACGGCTTCTTTGTTGAAGCCGTTTCTGTAAAGCCCGGCTTGTTGGGGAAAGTTGTTTTATTCATTGTGGTTGAATTAGTTTACGGCCGTTGGCCTACAACAAAATTCAAAGAAATGCCTTTTATTTTAAAGTACAATGAAAGCAAAATTACAACTTTTCACGAACAAGCGCTTCGGATCTCTATTATCACGGGATCACCGGCTTGTGGGGTTCTTCGCTGTCTTAGGGACTTTTTATTCGTAGTGGACCACGCGTAATTCGATCAGTGGAAACACGGGTTGCGGAACTTCTGAGCGTGAAGGGGCTCGTTTCGAAGAAGCGAAGCGCTGAGGATCCACACTCAAAGGACAGGATGGCCGGGGATCACACTCACGAAGGAGAGGATCGCGGGCCGGAGTGCTACTAGGAGAAATCCTGTGGCTGATGCGTAGCCGACCGAGTTCTCTTACCTCGCGATTTGTAGATCGGCGTCGACACAAAATGTGTCACCGGGGCGTGGTGAGACACCATGATTGTCTCGCATGTGTTAGTTTATCCCGGGTTAATTTCCTTAGATTTGATGGCGTGGTTCTTCGTCTTCTTTTGATTAAATCAAACTTGGGGTTCATCGGCAATTTTCGATGCCTACACCATCTTCATCCCTACTTTCATGACGAGCCTCGGTTAAAACCAAGTTAAAGACACCGATCCGAAGCTGATGGATACTGCGTTCGCCCCCACTTTCTTTTCTTTGGATAGCTTTGGGGTAATGACCCCTACATCGATCAAGGCCTGGATCTTATCCTTGAGATGGTATGCGACTTTGTTGGATGGTGAATGGCTACGTGGAATGCCGCGATTACCTGGATCTGTGACCCTATTTGCCTCCTCCTGATTCACGATTGGTGGTAGCTGGATCTTATTGTTCTCCAGTAAAAATACCGGAAACCTCGTCTTCCTTGAAAGAATAGACTTTGGGGAATCTTGGTTCTGACGACTTATGTTTTTGAGGTCGTTGCTGCCATTGGGGCTGCGATTATTGCGGCGCTCGCTGTTGCGGTTATTCTTTGCGGCTGCGGTGGAGCGTTGGTTTCGTCCCTTTGCTTTTCGCTGTGCCTTCCCTTTGTCGCGTGGGATGAAATTCTGTTTGTGAGCATTTGCCATTTGCTAGCCTCTTTCTGCCTTTTTCCTCTTAAGGAATCGGCAGCTTGCTCCCTGCGCACCTTCAAGTCTCTCCATGTCTTGGGCCGGCCCGTTCCCATACTTCCAACCGTCAGATGAAGGTTGTTGTGGCAGTGCAGGAGAATGAACTCCTCGGTTATGGGTCCGACAATTCATTGCTTTGTTTGAAGCTGCTTGGCTGTCTGAATCTCTCAGATCATACGTTTTTCATCCAACAACATCGATGGATATCTCGGTATCGTCATCGAAGAAATTGGCGAGGAACATGGTCTCCATGTCGTCCCGGTGATGCGCTCCGGCTTGAGGCAGTGATGCGAATCGGCGGCTCCTCGAAGAGTGCCCGATGAATGATCGAACCATCAAAGGCTCGTTATCGGAAATAACCCGGTGGGACTTGAAGTAGATCAAATCTTTGAGTGGGTGAGCACTTCCGTCGAGCGTAAAGTTTATTAGATTGAACTTCCTTGGGATGCGGGATTGATTCCCATTCCCAGAGTGCGGACCTGATATACTGTCTTCATTACCTTTTGGTAATCAAAGTGTTGATCTTACTCTCGAGGTCCTTTATCTTTTCATTCTCACCTACATCTCTGGTTGATTTTGAGGAGGGATAGCGGTATTACGTTGGCGTTCTGAGGCTACCTCCACATTCTATTTATCGGGAGGATTATCGGCGTTACGGTCTTCATCGGTCAGTGTCATATGCATTTTGGTTGGCGTTATTGCGGCGACTTGATTCACCTGGCGATTCGTTAGTGCTTGGATTTTAGCGATCATGCATCTCGATTATCACATTTTAATTACATTTTATACCCTTATTACCTATGTTATATGAATAGCGATATTACTAATAATTATTTTTATCTTATTTTGCGGGCTAATAAAGAAATAATGAATAAAAGCCCAAATGACTCAAATTCTCTGAATTTCTACCAATTTTTCAAGCCCAAATCTGAAGACAAACAAAGGCCCAAGATACCAAATTGATCCAAGAGAATTCGTGAAGAAATATCAAGTAAAGACAAAATCCGTTGGGAACCAATCGGTTGACCAACAGTTATGCCGGTTGGCTAAAATCGAGCCGTCGGTTTCTGGCAATTCGAATTAATGGTGGATTTCTCTTCCTTTTTGGCTAGGTTTGATCCAATGGTTCACATCAACTCCGTTGGGCTATAAATAGGGGTGAATGCTGAGGGTTTTGGGTGTGAAATATTTTGTAAAAACTCCATTTGGAGAGGAGGGTTACTCTTAATTGAGAAGACCTTCCAAAAATTGTAACTTTTGTTACACAATAAATGAAATTTTTCACCCCTTCAATTTCCTTTCTCTTCTTCTAATCCAAGGACCAAAGGAGGATTAGATTAAGATCGAGAGTTGTTGGTTTCTATTTTATTTCTTTTTCATTTTCTTTCTTGTTCATTTAATTGCTTTGTAGCTTAGATTTACTTTCATGCAATTTAATTTCATGCAATTTACTTTCATGCAATTTACTTTCATGCAATGTATTTAATTCTTGTATTTACTTTCTAGAATAGATTTTTCTTTTCTTTAATTCACCTTGAGGCTAGAACCCTCTAGGGAATTACCCTTTTCTAAGTGTGGAGCTAATATTTATGGGATCCCTAGAGATTGTTTAAAACTAGCTAACAAATCCAACTCATTCTTGTGAGATTGAGATAAGCTAAGTGGATCTACTCTAGATTCCTCATATCTTTAATTAATCCTCCATACTTTACCTTCTTTATTTTCCTCTTATCCTTGCTTTTCATTTGTTTGTTATTTTCCTTTATTCTTGATTCTTGATTTCATTGATTTTACTTCCCTCTCAATCTCATATTACCTCCATGTGCATATAATCTCAAACCTAGTTTTGTTATTATGTGCATATAACCACAACCACATTCTCAACTTCATTTTCTCCTCTTTTGCACATAATCCACATCCACTCTCTCTTATCTCTCCACATCCACTTTCACCATTTTCGTACTTTCATTTTATTTGAATAACTCCTAATTGTCATGCGCATAAGTTGAGAACCAAGACTTGAGCAAAACTCTTTCTACTTCCCGTTCCTCGTGGGATCGATAATCTTATATACTATAACTTGATAAAGGTTGTATACTTGTAACTTAGGAAGTAATCATTTATTTCCCATCAATCTCTCTCATTTGCTGCATGGCCATCTCCATCTCGAACTTGAAATTCTCCTTTTTCTTGGCCATAGCCTCTTCAAGCATCTTGGCCACTTGTTTTGCACTGATCATGAATGCCTCACGGGGTTGTCCCTCGCTGGAAACCGTATTATCGGAAGCAATTGCAGAGCCAGCATCCGATATTTTATCATCTGAGGGTAACCCCCTCTGCACTCTACCATAGTTAGGTCGTCTGATAGTCCCGGACCGCAACCGAGTCATTCGTTGAGATACCCTGGGAATGGCACGTGTCGACGCCCCTTTGCTAGTCATGTTGATGGTGACTCTTGGCAATTCATCGCCTTGAGACACCGATCTTCTTCCGCAAAAGCGCCTCGACCTGGGTTTTGGCATTTCGGTGCCAAGCCTATCAAAGACCGACACCTTCTCCGGAGCTGTCTTGGTGCAGTTGCACTCCGACAATACCGCCCTTATCAGCTTAGAACACAGACAATGTGTGTTCAACTCAGAACTCCTTTTTGAGATTTTCGTACCCCGGCACTTTAGTACAACTCGCCGGTATGAATGTCGAACAACCCGCCGTGTGTTGGTGCGGCTACCGAGTATAACATCATCGTCGTCAGACGAAAATATTTCCTTCTGAGGATGAGCTGATTTATCAGAGCTTTCAAAAGTCACTCGTCTCAACGTTCGCCCTTGCGGGTGTGAAGCTTCGACGGGCTCTTGAACTTTGATTTGCGGCCGGTCGCGGCGGCTATAGGGATCTTCTGTCATGGTGGAGGTGGATCGACCCCGATCTTGTGGTGTCGGGACCTCTTCAACAGGCCCAAACTTTCCTTAACCGGAATTTTACCTCAATCATCGTGCAACGGATCGAGGCGCTCTAACACCATTCTCTTGCCGGGGTAAGCGGTAGGACGAAGCGGGGAGCAGTTAGGCGAGATTTTGATGTGATCGCCGGAGGTGGAATCGGTATTGGGGTGACCTTTCTTTGATTCAGGTTATCCTGTAGCGGCCGAGCCTTAGTCGAATCAGCCTGAGGTGGCTGATCCCTAGTTGACGTTTCTGCCCTTGTTCAAATCGTCGTTCGGTTCGGCCTCCAAACTTGGCGCATCTTTGGTGGCTTCTTGACCACTTATTCTTTCTTCAATATTCGGGCCTCTTGAACTAAGCCTATCGTGCGCCAAGCGTCGCGGATCGCTCCTCGGCGTTGAGCAGTTCCATCGGCGGACCCATTCACTTATTAGCGGCTTGGAGGGCGCCAACCATCATTCTTGAGGCCTTTGACCTCTTCTAAACTTGAGATCCATCTCATAGCGGATCCGTCAAGCCGATTCGGGGCCCAGGCCCGTAGCGCCGAGCATTGGCGTGCCTGGCGGAGCTCTCTTTGAAAGTCGACCGCCATCGGCGGTCATCTCTACCTGAGAGGAGTTCAAATCTGCGAATCCGACCATCTTAGATGCGGAAGGGCGGCGCTACTTGTGACTTTGGCGTGGCGGGGTTAGGATCCTTGCCTTGAGATTACGGATCGAGGGTCGTGGATCTTCCTTGTAGCGAAATCTTCTTGGATTTGCGGGGAGGGCGATCACGGGCGAGGATGATAGATACTCCTCAAACTTTTATTGGTCGAACTTCGTATTGACCTCCTCTTCGATCGGGATCGCTATCCGTGGATTCGACACGGCGATCTCATCGGCGAATCGTTGGCTCCTTGAGGTGCTAGCTTGTTGGAGGAAAAGTCGGGTTGATCTTCATTGATGATATCATTCTGACTTTATGTGTTACAATGAATTCAAAAGTTAGATCTTTTATAAGACTTGATTACAATGAAAATCAAAAGAAAAATTATAACTTTTCACGAAATAAACCACGGGACCTGTTTATCGGACTCACGCTGCGTGTGATCTTTGCACGTAATGGGGTTTATCAGGTGGACGCCGCATGATCGTCCGTGTAAAATCTACGATCAAGGGATTATTTCCGCGAAGGAAATAATCGCCAAAGTGAGTGAAATCGACCAGCGAAATCACCACTCTTCTCGAATCAAAACAAAGTTTGATCCAGGAGGAGTCCGCGATGTAGATCCGACCCTTAGATCTCTCAAACTTCTTAGCTTTATCTTGTGGGTTATTTGAAATCTCGGATCTCCATCGGATCTAAGCGTGGATGTTATTGAATCCGTGAGAGCTCCCCTTCTCCTCAAAAGTCGATCGAAAAATGAGACACCCCATATTTATAGGCTTTAAAGCGGATGCGAATTGGATCATGCAGCCGCAGTGGTGGCTCGACGTGACCTGCCAGGCGAAACCACCACTAGGTAGTGGTGGCTGCGTCAGCTTGATGGCTTTGTTTTCGTCTTTTAGTCGATCCGGTTCGGTCTCTTCGATGTTAAGCTAATCGAAGCTTCATAGTTGGGTTTATCTCATTATTACATTATCGCGGTTCGTCGCTTCGCGACTTGCAGCCCAGACTCACTTCATGCATTTCGTCGACTACATTTTATCGCGTTTGCGTCAGCGGTCACTTTTATTCGTCAGCGGTTAGCCGTTACGTCATCGGATGGCTCGCCGATTGTCAACTCATTGTCACGAGTTATGTCCGGGGACTTATAGGCAATTTTCAACGCCTACAGGGGGTTCCATGTGTTAAGTCAATAACTTTTGAGTTTTCTTCTCAAGTCTGGTCTCCATTTATTTATCTACTGAAGTGATTATTGTTGGGCCTCACCATGCTCACAATTTTGAATGGTTGATTGAGGTCTTGTACTGAAACACGGGGCCTGGCAGTGGAAGATCAAGTCATAGGGCATACCTGAAGATATTCACTATTCAGGTCGGAACAGCTCATCGTGCAATGTTCTTACTGAAAACTATTTCAAAATTCGCATAGGGCCCACCTCAATAAGCCCTCGTGGGGATGCCGGATGTTGAAAATGCTTTGATTAGCCATGGGGGCACTGAACCTAGACTTTGAAGGTCCTTTCTTATGGAGCCCTTCCACTGTGTGGTTACTTTCAGTGCTACACCTAAGTAGGAGTTTCTATTGTTTATTGTCCACAGGTTAGATTCCTGCCAACCGTATAATACATTTTGGTCAGCGTCTTTCACGGGCAGAGTAAGGGGGCATTTTAGAGATTTCACCGCCACCTTAGTGGTCAGAACTCCCCGCATGAACTCCCCGCTCGCATGCGGGGAGTTCTGACAAGATTTGTATTCAAGGAAATCATTATGTAGAATATTAAAATACACCTTGTTTGGATGAGGGTTAATGGATGGAAGTTAAAAGTGAAATTTCAATTTCACCTTGCTTGGAAGTTTTTTTGAGGGGTTAGAGGATGGAATGGAAGGTTAAATTTTCTTCCATTTTCCTTCCTCAATTTGGGGGTAGAGGATGGAATGAAAACCAATGTAAAATTTTACAATGTGATAAGACAATTATACACTTATGACATTAAAATCAATGGCTAAGATATACTCTCATCCAATATGTAAAGGTATTTATGTAACTTTGTATATATTCACTTCACTTCCCTCCTCTTTATTAGAACTCTCAAACAATGTAAAATAAATTTACTTCCGTTCTCCTTACTAAACTCCCAAACAACATTTTGTCTTTTCACCCCATTCCCTACCTTTCCTTTCCATTATTTAACTTTCCGTCCCTTTCCTTAGTAAACTCCCAAACAAAGCACAAAGTATATCCTTCAAGTATGCAAATGTCCATGTGTTGCATGGAATATACTAGTGCTCTACCAAATACTTGATTTCCCACCCACCTGAGCCAACTTTTGATACCAATATCTTTAAAAGATGATACTTTTTATGGAAGCGGATTTTATTGTTTAATGCTTCGTGTCCGCCAAAGCGGCGACGGATGATATATCACGAGTGCGTGGCAGTGACGGCCGCGTGCATGAGACAGCTCGCGCATGCGTGTCAAACCTTACACTTCACATCACTTAACTTTTCAACTTTGTTGATGGTAGAGTCGAGCAAATTATACATATCTAGTACTTATATTTCAAAACTTACCGATATATGAGCATTCTGAAACCCCAAAACACTCAGCTTGGCCATACATAAACAAAAAGAAAAGATTCATCTTATAAGCCTCCAAGAAAAATGTCGATCAAAATTTCCAACATATACATATAGAGCGATAAATCTGAAAAATGTAGAAAACAACGGGGTGAACTAAAGTTCGGTGATAACATTTCCTACTAGAGTTTCTAGATATCTAACAAAATAATAATTCTCAAAAATAGTAAACAATAGAGTTTGCACGAAATTGAAATAACAAAATATTGTGTTAAAAAAACAATACTATCGTTTTCAAGAAGAATGCAACATTTTAAAATTTTTTCTATTGTGCAAACTAAAAATATTGTCATAGATTCACGAATTAGATTTTTGAAATCAAGATAAATCTTGAGAAAGAAATGGACTATTAAATTCTATGCAAAACCAAAAGATTACCGTTTCCTCAAATTCACATTCAAATATCATAATCTCAAATCTCGATAAGTTGTTCACATAGTTGTAGAATCACCTTATAGATCACACTAAGGCTATAAATTATAGCCCAATAGCATGGGAATGCCAAAGGAATCACATAACACATAGTTTTCGAGAGCGGAATGCACGCGCCCCTCGGTTGACTGACACATCACAAATGCCCAAAGGGCCCGCGAAGGTGCATTCAAACCATATGAAAGCACAAACACATCACTCCATAGTGGACTTTTAAGGTTTTGAAAATATCGAGAATCACTTATCAAATAACTTGATGTCAAAAACACATCACTTATCAAATTGCTTAATTTCAAAACACATCACTTGTCACTTAACTTGATCTCGAAAACACATATTTCGTACCAAAGTATAAATTTGTTCACTTATCAAAATCATAAATACTTCCACATTAAGTGAGCGAGTGTAAACTCACCATATCAAATAACATGGTTTAAGAAATTAACCTTTATTCATTTTGTTTCAAATACCAAATCACGGAAAATCTCTTGAATCAGTCAAACTACTAAAACACATTTAAATCACTTCTTTTTCAATAGCTTTTAAATAAAGCAATATTCCACAGTTATTTGAGATCGTAATGCGAACCAAAATCACTTATCACATTTTATATGAAATCAAATTTACTTTTAATATCTCATACTAAATCAAAATCATATTATGGGTTAGACCACGACAGAATAGATCAAATCACATATCATTTTCTATACATAAAAATAATAGAATAATTATTTTTCAAGCACAAGATCATTCAAATATAATACTCATGAGATTTATATTATAAAAATACTAGTGAAAAATGAACTCACCTCTTAGTCAATTGGAATTTCTCAAATTTGATCCCTCGATAGCCATAAGGTCCTATAGTATAAGATTGTAGAGTTAATACCATTTTAAGGTAGACTCATACTATATGTTAATCACTCTATAATCTAGGTCTAAATAGAGTGAAAAAAATGGTCAAAACCATAAGCAAGTTCACATATCTCTCTCACTATTTTACGAATTTGATTTATTTATAACTCCTCAAGTACTTTGGACCTCTTTTAATTTCTTGAAACTTCAAGAGATTAAACCATTAAATCTACTCCTTAAAACAGTGTTTCCACTAACTTTGGCTCTCTCAGAAGCCTCCAAAAATTTCCAGGGGCTTAGGTGACACTTGCACAATTATTTTCAGCCCTCTCAATTATTTAGGACCCATTGAAAGTCTCCCAAAGTTCAGGGTTCCATAATAAGTTATCCATTTATAGGTTCTCCTGGTATTTCACTCTATTTAGATCTATTCACAAACCCTGAAAAACTCAGGGCTCAAATATAATTTTCCACATTAATATGCAGACCCATACTACTACTCAATTTAGACCAAGTAACATGGTATAGGAATCCAGGGGTTATATCTAATTTTCATTTCTTTAATACTCATCTCTCTTTTCTTCCTCCTGACTGACTCTGTTCGATTTATTAATTTTTTTTTTGGCTAAATGGCAATTAAATACCTATTGTTTAACCACATTGATATTTAAATACTCTATATTATAAAAGTAGCACTTTAATACCTAAGTTATAAAAAATTAGCACATTAGTACCTTTTGGTAGTTGTCATGGACATATTCCTAAGAATATGAATATATCGACAACTAGCAGAATATTAAAATGCTATTTTTACAACTTAGGGTACTAAAGTGTCACTCTTCCAACTTAGGGTATTAAAGTACTACTTTTACAACTTAGATTATTTAAGTGTAAAGGTGGTGAAACAATAGGGTATTTAAGTGCCAATTTTTTTACAACGTAGGGTATTAGAGTGCTACTTTTTTATAACTTAGGGTATCAAAGTGATCCTTTTTACAACAAGGTATTTAAGTGTAAATGTGGTGAAACAATAGGGTATTGAAGTGCCATCGAAAAACTTCTCTCTATTAATATTCCTTTTTCCCGTTTTCCTTTATGATTGCAAGAACACTCTGAGACTACACAATCAATAAATCTCTTTTTCCCATTATTTACACTAGTCTTTTAGCTTTTGCTAAGCAGTCTTCGCAATTCAGCGACATTTCGTTATATTCTAAACACTCATTTACCTAAAGAATATAAATAAAGAGAATAGATGGTTGGGATTGATTTCAATTCACAATGTTGAAATATAATTTTCCCTCCTTTGAAAAAAATTTTAAATTCAAAACTATAAGGGTGATATATACAATCGGAAAATTTAAATAAATATCATCATCATTTACATAATGAAGAAAGATTCTTTGTTTATGGATATAAAACACTTTAAGAGAAGCAATGATATATCTCTAGAATTATTTAATTTTTAAAAACAATTGATATTTCATGTTCTTTCAACAATTTTTATTGAGTTTCATGATCTTTGCCAAATTTTTTATTTGAAAGATCATGAAAGATCAATAAAAAATAAATAGAAAAATAAATAAAATTACCAAAGGTTATGAATGGCTTAACATGGGAATTAATTAATAAAAAATGAAAAATTGTAGACACCGTGATAAATAAAAGGAATGCAATAAAACAATTCAATATAAATAAATTAAAAATTATATCAAATTATTAAATTTGAAAAATACTTGAAGAGAAGCAATGAATTATATCGCGAATTAAACTATTGTGGCGTTGAAAAATACTTACAAGATCCGAAACCAACTTCGTTGTGAGTCGGCGAATGACAACCCATCGGATGATCACGGACGTCGAATCGTTAAAGGCAGACGAACCGGCGGCAAACCTGGCGTCATAAGCCGCAGTTCGCCGGACGAAACCGAGCGGATTTGGGCCGTTGAGCGGAACAAACCAAGTTAGTCGGAGCGAAATCTGAGCGGAACCTAAGTCGGAGAAGACCAAGAGTCGAGAATAAGCGGGACCAGCAGAAAGCCAAAGCTTTCAACAGCAATGGCAATGGCCGGCTCGGCAACTTGGCTGCGAGTGCCTCGGCCAGAGTGGCCGGCAGCAATGCCACCCCACTATTCTATAAATAGGGGGTTCTCCTCATTTTCGGGGTGGATCGGGGTTGGACATTTTTGAGATTGGAAATTTGGATTTTTGGGCCGGGCTTGGCGGAGTTGTTGAACAGAGCCGGACTTTTCTTGAGTTAGGAAGTTCTGAGTATTTGGGAGTTTGGATTCTCGCAAGATCTCGAGCGTCGGCCTTACGGTCCGAGCCGGCGGAACGAGTTCGATCGACAATCGCGAGGTAAACAAATCGAATTCGACTCTGGTCAATGTGGCTGATTTCTCTAGTAGATCTCACCGCTCGGCGATCCTCTCCTTCGTGAGTCACGATCCGGCGATCCTCTCGCCGTGAGTGTGATCCCCTCGGTAACCGTTTCCTTAGTGAAGCGAGCCTTCCGTCTGTAGTTCTAGAACGGGTTTCCACGGATCGAATTAGCGGTGGTCCACGGACACAAAAGTCCCGGCACGGGCCAGAACCCGCATAGCGAAGATCACCGATATAGCGGGGATCCGGCGTTTGTTCACTTAGGAAAAAGTTGTAATCTTTTTGATTTTCATTGTAAGCCTTATAAAAGGCGATATTTTTCTTTGAATTTGTTTGGTAAGGTTTGTAGCAGTTCAAATCAATGACAATCAAACCGACTTTTACATGAACAAAGTGGCGACCGATGGGAGCCAAAGGTCTCAAGTCGAGAGATCGTCGTGTAAAATGGCAGCGGATCCGGATCGTTGAAGAAGAAGTCAAAGGCCTCAATTTAGACCAAGTAACATGGTATAGGACCGAAGGGCGCTTATGACCCCGCCAGCTAACCGGCTAAGCGGGACCGCCGAAACTTCTGCGTAGGGTGTAATAATGCAGCTCGGTGAAGTCAGCGAATCAAGTTGATCCGGGTTCATTTGTGAGTATCATACTATCGTCCTCGTCGGTCGTTCTCCGCCTAAAGGTTAAGTTCACGAATGCTTGACTTTAAAAGTCGATATCTCTCAAACCGGAAGGAATTGGACAAAATGACAGGAGCAAACCGAACCCTTGGTGGGTTTGGTTGGCTCCGTCTCGTCGAGATAGTCGATTTTCATATATAGTGCGTCCAATTCCGATACGGTTTGAAAGTTCGACTGTTCTTAAGTAGCATATGAGGAAGTTAAGCCAGCGTGAAGCTCTCCATTCGGTCGAGGTTAGCCAGCGGCGAAACCCTTCATCGAGGCGAGGTTAGCCAAACGAAGCTCTTCATTGAGCGAGGTTAGCCAGCGGCGAAGCTCTCCATTCGGTCGAGGTTAGCCAGCGGCGAAACCCTTCATCGAAGTTGAAACACAATCTCAACTATCAAACTCCGACATAGAAGCTAAGGGGGCACCAGAATTCTCCCGATATAGCCGACAGTCTCAATAAATTATGGCAAAAATGGGATACAGTCTTACTGCAAAACAAGTGCTGAATTTCAACAAAGGATTACGAGTTCCTTTGATCCCCTGTATGCCAGAACGAGAAATCTTCGATTATTACAATCGAACCATACGAGGGCTCGGCTATATCTCTCCCAAAGCCGAACCACAAATAGGACCAACATCCGATGATTCTTTAAGCAGTTCTTTAGATACATCCAATTGGGATTCCGACGTTAGCCTCGGGACTTTCTTCATAGCCAATATGGTTTCATATGACTTGACCGCAGATCTCGATGAATCCGAAGTGTTCAAAGATCCTGAAGATGATCCTTGGACAAAACAACTTGAGAAGCAATGGGAATCCCGTTTCGAAGTCAAACAACCGCCCACGGAGGATAAAGTGATTCAAATCAACATAGGCAGTGAAATTAACCCCAAGCCCATCTTTATCAATGAAAGCCTATCGCCCACTGAAAAGGAAGAACTCGTAGTCCTTCTACGAGAATACATTGATGTCTTCGCCTGGAGATATGAAGACATGCCGGGCCTCGACCCCAATGTGGCTGTGCATCGTCTTAATATTAACCCTAGCGTCAAGCCAGTCAAGCAACAACAACGGCGGTTTAATACTGGCGATGGAACAAATCGAGAAGAAATCCATAAGCTCATCGAATGTGGATTCATCGCGAAGAACAAC
>WHSE01000164.1:0-46061 GCA_012295165.1 Asparagus setaceus
GCGAAGAACATCTCGATGGAGTAGCCGCCGCCGGTAAACATCGCCGACGGCCGCCACGATACATCGCCGACGGATTCCCGCCGTATGTTTACCACATCATCGATGGAATACCGCCGCGATGTGTAAACATCATCGACGGTATGCCGTCAACGTAACCGCGTAATGACCATTATCGACGCTACCGCCGTAATGAATGTTTTCTGACGACTATTATCGACGGCCTATCCTTGACGAACTCATCAAGGATGATCATTGCCGACGGTTTAGGGCAACCTGACGGAAAGCCCGTCAAGGATGCGTTTTTCTACTAGTGAAATTTCATGACGTAAGTATATATCACAAATTTTGCACACATTCTCACGTGTAAATGGACGCTCTCCAAACATGCTCTACCCGGTATGTGTCGCTCTATTTATGCGACATAAAAATATATCGTGTCAAGATAAAAATATATCATAATTTACAACTTCTATTGCAGTTGATTCTTAAATAATATTATTGCAATCTTTCTGCAGAGAAGATGGTGATATTATTGAATGTATTGATATATACAAGCAACCGGCTCTTGAGAATCCTTTATTAAAAAATCACATGATTCAGGCATTTTCTCCCTCTTTCCTTTATTTTTATTTCAACGTTCTCTCTAGAGTGACACTTAAATAAAATGATTTATATTCATTATGATCCAGATGATCAGCATTGATGCAAATTTTGCAAATTCTCCCATTCGACAAGCAAGGGGAAGAAGTGAAAATTGCCCAAATAGAACAATCCCCATCATCACAAGATTTAAAGAGGATGTCGCACCGAACAAAAGTTTCTCTGTCGGAAATGCTGGGAATCCTCATGAAGATGTAAATGGATGCTATATACTACTCTATATTTTAAGTCATCAACTTTATTTAATTATTTTGATATAATTTTAATAATAAAAATTTGATCTCTAACTTATTCATGATTTCCATTGGGATATATATACAGTGGGCTGCAGCTTATGCTTACGGTGAGCCATTTCATCGAGTTGGTGGTAAAATGCTTGTATGGAGTGCACATGTAGAACCCAATGGACACAGCCTCAACTTTGTTGCTGTCGGTCTAAATCAGGGCACCGTGGAAACCTAATTGAAGCCTGCTATTTTTGGTTGGATGGGGTGTAAGTCCTTCCAATTATTCTTATAAAATTTAGGATGTTAATATTTGTATGTAAACCCTCTTAGCTTTGCTGGTTTCAACTTAGTAATTAACCATGTAGTTCCATTGGTGCATATAGACGCCCTCCCCCACCCCGCCCCACCAAAACCCAACCCCTCTCCCTCAGTTAGCTCACTTATTTTACTCAGGTAATATCTACCAAAATTTCACCAATGATAAAAGAGCGCAAAAAACATGCAGGGGTCTATTTGCAACAATGAAACAATAGAAGTAGCAAGTGCAAAACAATGATACAACAGGGGGCTAATTTGCAATTAACTTCAAGTTTTACTTTTTTTCCAAGGAAAACTACAATTCGACAACAAAAAGCGTAAGGTAAACGCATTGTAAATGTACACTCATTCTAAAAAAGGCAGAAGGTATATTGATCAATGAAAACACGCAGACTTTCACATTGTATTGATCCAAGTGTATTAGTAACAGACGAACACTCTTGAATTATAAGTTCTTTTGACCCATAATACCTAAACATTCATGTAATTGTTGCTTACAGGTGATACCATCATTTTATATGTGAACCCACGTGGGTGGGGACCACCCACGTGGCTCTGCGCGACACGGAACAAACCCTCCCGGTTCGTTCCTGCGCACACACAAAAAAACAGAGTGAAGGTTTTTATTATTTTATTTCCTATAAATATGTATCTAAAAGCCTAGGGTTTTTGAGAAAAGGGGAAATCTAGGGTTTGGCGGCGCTAGAGTAGAGAAAAAAAAGAGAGCTGGAGAGATTTTACATGAGAGGGTCAAATTTTTTAAAATCAAAGTTTTATCTTCGGGACAGCTTGTGGATTGTATGTCGCCTGTTTTTCTTCATAGTAGAATCTTCCCTCACCCCTCCCGTGGACGATGCAAGTTTACCCAACCACGAAATCTCGTGGTCTTTACCGCTACTTGCAGGCTATTGTTTGTAGTGTTCCTTGATTCAAATTCTAGAACCTGCTGAGAGGAAGAGTGGATATCTCACTTTGTTGAGATATTTACTTTCTATTCTTGTTTCCTTCACTAAACGGGAATATAACATGGCCTTCTCTCAGTGATATCGCCTGGGCGCAGGGCTGGACTCTACCAATAATGGTATCGAGCTATTATCCGATGGAAGTGGTGTAGCTTCCGGTTTGAGGTGGTTCTGTAATTCTCGAGAAGCGAATTTATTAATACAAACGAGAATGACGTCACCAAGAATCGGTCAAAGTGGGAAAATACAGATTGAAAAGTTTAATGGGAAGAATGATTTTTCCTATTGAGGAAGCAGATGAAAACTCATTGATTTCAAAAATTACACAAGATTTGGCCGAAAAGAGAAGAAGCACAAGGATATGTCCGATGAGGATTGGGAGGAGTCAACTGAAGCACGGCGCCGATTATCCTATGTCTTGAAAGGGATGTAGCTTTGGTAGATGGAGAGGAAACAAATGCGCGTGGTTGAAGTTAGAAAGTACCTTCATAACAAAGAGTCTAACTAACTAGATCTATTTAAAATCTAAATTGTATACTTGCAAGATGGAGGAGGGCTCATCTATCCGAATGAATACATCAATAAGTTTGATAGGATCATATCGACTTAAAAGACATAGACGGAAAGTTGAAGATGAGGATCAGCGCTTCTACTACTGCCTCTCCAATTTTATGAGAACCTGGTGCAAATATCGATGCTTGTAGGAGACGATTTGACGATGGATGAGACTAGAACTAAGTTTTGTGATGATCTTCGAAGATTGCAAACCGGATGACTACTGGCAACAAAGATCAAGGGCAGGATTGTTTGCTAGAGGAAGGAGCAAAGTTGAGCGAAAAAGGCAAGGGAGGAAAGTCTAGATCTAAATCGAGACCTCTTTAAGGAAAATCGTGGTTTCAATGCGCGGAAGTTGGGCATTTCAAGGTCGACTATCCAAATAAGAGAGTAGGTGGAAAGAAGAACAATAACAAGACCGAGAGAAGAGAGGGTAAGGAAGAGGCGAAGTTACGCCAGAGAAAGGGAGCGATAAGGAGTGCTATGTCGCCACCGGATGGCGCAGGATATCTCCTGAAGTGGATACTTGATTCGTTGCTCTACCACATGTGTCCAAATAGAAAGTGGTTTACTACCTACGAGACATTGATGGTGGAACCGTATTGATGGGAAACAACCATGCTTATAAAACAAATGGCTAGATAATATCAAGATCAAGATGCATGATGGAGTGGTCCTAACCTCGGATGTGAGGCATGTTCCCGACTTGGAAGAATCTTATCTCGCCTGCATTGGACCTGTTGTAGAATTGTTACTGAGAACAGAGTAAAGAAGGTTATTCGGGTTCCCTAGTGTGATGTTCGTCACCGTAATTTATATACTTCTCTCGTGCACGACGGTGACGGAGATGCAAATGGTTGAACCGGAGGAAGTGGAGACCCATGTGAGCACATACTGCTATGCATAGGCTGCCGGCACATGTCAGAGAAGGGTCTAGTTTTGCTTGGTAAAGAGGGTTTGCTGAAGAATATGAAGAAACCTAGCATGGATTTTTACAAGGATTGTGTGTATGGAAAGGCACACAGGGTCCAGTTTCTGAGAAGCAAATCTAAGAGCAGAGGGATACTAGATTATGTGCACACAGATGTTTGGGGTCCCACCGCATAACTTCTAAGGGTGGTTCCAGATATTTTGTCTCGCTCATAGATGACTATTCGAGGTATGCTTGGATTTACTTTCTGAAGCATAAGAATGAGGTGTTCGAGACATTCAAGAAGTGGAAAGAAATGGTTGAGAACAGGACGGGAAAGAAATTAAAAACACTGAGATCTGATAACGGCATACATAGTATACGATGGTGCTTTCAAGGAGTTTTGTGATCGGGGAATTATTCGACATCGACACCGTCAACACCGTGAGCGTAATGGGGTCGCAGAGAGATCGAACCAACATTGCGGAGAAAGCAATGAGTATGCATCATACCGGATTGAGCAACTAATGGTGGGCGTAAGGTGGCTACGCCTTTGTTACATTGTGAACCGCTCACCACATTCGACATTGATGGTGATACACCCTATGTGGTATGGTCGAAGCATAGCTCAGAATTTTGAATGTACCACTTCTATCACGCCAATGAGGGAAAGCTTAACGAGGGCCAAGAAGGCAATATTCTTAGGATATGCGGCGGCGAAAAGGCTATCGACTTGGTGTACGGAAGATTCGGTTCGCGGATCGCTAGGATGCTACCTTGATGAGAAATCCATGATTGTTAGGCCTGTTGTTAGGACTATTGAGATTTCTAAGTCTCGTGTTATTGAAATAGAACCCAAAGACCAACCGTGTTCTAGTCGATTCAAGTGGGAAGTCGTAGATGATGAGCTTGAGGTGAGGAGGTTCAGCAGAGAATACACAGCACCACAATAATAGCACCGAGGATAGTTTGGCTTCCACTAGGCCAAGATGAGCATACAAGGTGTATAGAAGCCAATGATCAACCCTCAAGCACTATGGGCGTGTTAATTTGGTTGAATACGACTCTAGGAGGACGAGCCGCTCCTTCAAGGAAGCAATTCGATAAGGATAGTGAGAGTTGGTTGGTCGCGATGGAGGAAGAGATGGAATCTCTTTGGAAGAACCAAACATAGGAGGTGGTCTCATTGCCCGAGGGAAGAAAAGCTTGGTTGTAAGTGGGTGTATAAAAAAGGAAGATCTTTCAGAGCTCGGCAAAGCAGGTACAAGGGCAGGCTATGAAGGGCGGCTTTGTACGTAAAGAGGGTGTGGATTACAATGAGATCTTTTCTCCGGTGGTGAAACACACTTCTATTCGGGTGCTATTGAGTATTGTTGCTCATGGTGATCTTGAGCTGAAATAACTCGATGTTAAAACGGCCTTCTTGCACGGAGACTTGGATGAAGAGATCTACATGCATCAACCTGAGGGCTACAAGGTTGAGGACAATGAGCATCATGTGTGTCGTTTAAAGAAATCACTATATGGATTGAAGCAATCTCCCCGACAGTAGTACAAGCGATTTGACTCCTTCATGCTGAAGCATGGATTTTTCCGAAGCGACCATGATTGTTGCGTTTACATTCGGAAGCTTCATGGAGAGTTCGAGATGAAGGACATGGGCGCTGCTAGGAAAATACTGGGTATGGAGATTAGAAGAGAGCGAGCGAACTGGCGATTGTTCTTGAGTCAGAAGGGCTACATAGAGCGGGTGATCGCGAGGTTCGGGATGCAAAGTGCTAAGTCTGGTGACTCCATTGCTCCACACTTTAGGCTCGTAAATAATCTCCCACTACGCCGAAGAAAAGACGACATGGAGCGGTTTCCTATGCTAGTACAAATGGCGCCTTTAATGTACGCAATGGTGTGTACACGCATATTTCACAGTGAGGTCGGGTGGTCGAGATTCATGGCTTAACCGAAAGGCGACCGGGAAGCGGAAGTTGAGGTACTTAAAGGGTACCGCTGATGGGTCTGTGTTTTGGTGGAGAAACATGTCGATTGATGGGTTTGTGGACTCGATTATGGGCAATCTAGATAGACGACGATCAACCATCGGGTTATGTATTCGTGGATACATGGGCCCTGCTAGTTGGCGATCGATGTTACAGCTATAGTGGCACTTTCTACTACGAGGCCGAGTACATGGCCATGGCGAGGGAGTGAATGAAGCATTGTGGTTGTGGGGTCTCTAGATGATTTGGGGATTGAGCAGAGAACGTGAACTTGTGGTGCGATAGTCGAGTGCAATTCACTGGCTAAGAATCAAGTTTATCATGCTCGCATTCAAGCATATCGATGTCGTGTTTTATTTCGTATGCGATGTCATAGAGGAAGGTGATGTTTCTCTCATGAAGGTGCACACAAATGAGAATCCCGCACATGTTAACCAAGGTGGTCACAGTGTAGTAAGTTTAAGCATTGCTTGCTTCATACCGTGCTGATCCGCCTAAGAGGGCATGATCTTCTGGGCGTGATGGGGTGAGGTGGAGATTATATGGAGAATTGCGTAACCACGATTAGCTTGATCCCGCTAGAGGGTACGAGGCAACCATGGTATAATGGTGCACCGGATTGGCCCGGTTTGGCTAATGGAGATCTCTCTAGTAATGTTCGCTGTTCTTCCTCGGTGTTCGGCCCAAAATTTGAGGTTTATCAAATGATGTATCAGAGCGTTGAAAATTGCTTATCAGTACCCGAGCGAGACTCGTGACGGTGGGCTGACAACCGACGACCCATCCGACAACGAGACCCAGAGCTACTGACGACGTGATTACGCCGCAAAATGCATAAAGCAAGTCGACGAACACATGAAGGGAGTCGGCAAAGGCGCCGCGAGTCAATGAAACGGCGTATCGTGGAATAAACCCGATGACGGTTTCGCACAGCCGATTCGGACGAAGGCGAGTTGACTAAACTCAAACGCCGACGACGAAATTAACCCATTTAGTCCGCCAACGCAAATGAACCCATCGGATACGGACTCAAACACAACGGCGACATCCCCGAGGAAAATTACGCCGAAAACCGGAAAAAATCCCGGAATCGAAAGGCGGGCAAACGAAGAACCGAACCCGACCGGCCGGCCTTGCTGGTGGCACGGCCAAGCGTCAAGACCACTTCGCTTTACCGGCGGGCGCAGCCAAGGTCAGCGCCACCGCGGTTTTGCGCTGCGACGCCGTCCCTTGGTCAAGCTATTTAACCCTCCTCTTGAACCCTATAAATAGAAAGGGGAGAATTCAAGGAGGTTGGATTTTTTAAAGATTGGCCGAGCTCAGAGGTCGGAATTCTGGAGTTTTGCGCATCAAGACTTAGGCGCAGATCCGAAGCTTCGATCGAGACAAGAGACAAGATCGGATCTTGAAGAGCTTGTCGCGTTCTCGCATCTACACAAAGCCAAAGCGGATTAAGGTGAAGTTTATCGACCGCCTCTAGACTAAGCTTCGTCTTAGTTTCGTGGATAGCGCAGATTTCTCTTAGTAGATCTCACCCGCTCGGCGATCCTCTCCTTCGTGGAGGCGATCCCCAGCTTTGTTTCCTTCGTGAAACTAGCCCCTCGATCTGAGATCTAGCACTGATCTGATCACGGCGTCCACGAATGAATAAAAGTCCCCGCGACAGCAAAGATCCCACACGTTTGTGATCCCGAAAATAGAGATTCTCGTGTTTGTTTAGGTTTAAGTTGTCACCATCAATTGATTCTTTCATTGTAAGCCTTAAATAAAAGGTGATCTTTTTCTTGAATTTGTTTGTAATTCCATAAAGGTATAATGATTCAATTGCAATGGAAAAATCACAACTTTCCCCGCCAACAAGCCGGGCGTAATTAATGGAGCGCATGCCTTCAACGAAGAAGCCGCCATGTCGCAACCGCTGATTCAGATCCCGGTCATAGAGGAGGTCAGTACGAAGTTCGACCAACGTAGTTCGAGGGTTACCTCTCCTCCTCGTCCAAGTCCAACTCCCCCCGCAAGTCCAAGATGGTCTCCACTGCAAGGAAGACCCGCTGGGCCTCAGATGCAGAGGCAAGAGAATCCAACCCCACCGCCGTCAAGACTGCAGGCAACGGTGGTTCCCCGGACCTAAAAGCGGCCAAATCTGCAGAACCCCTATCCTTGCAGTTACTTACTCGTCAATGGCGTCGACTCTTCAAAGAGAGCCCGCCAGGCGACGTTAGCCTCTAAACAGCCGCCTTTACAATGGAATCAACGGACGGGGTTCGCTATAAGTCGGATCTCAGGTCCAGATTAACTCAGAAACTAAAGTCTGAGATTGTGGTCGGTTCCTCCAAACCGCCAACCAACGAATGGGTCCGAGTCAAACGGAACCGCCTACTGTGAGCGATCCGAAGCTGCCGCACTTCGGCGCAAGCACGGGCTTTGTGCAACAAGCCCTCAAGTTGAAGAAGGAGGAGGTGGCCAAGAAGCCGTCGATAAGCCGCCAAGTTTGGAAGCCCAAGTCCGTCGACACTTCAACCACGATGAACCCGTCATCCAAGCCAAACTCTACCAGTAGGCCAATTCCTGCCCCGGCGTCTAAGCCGAAATCTACCGGCGGCCCAATCAAAGTTGCTTCGGCGCCAGAGTTACCTCCGGTGACTACATCCAAGCCTATGGCAAAGCCAACCCCCGCCACGATTAGCAGGCCAACCATTAAGGAACGCCTGGGTCCGTTGAGGGAACCACGGGTCACTCCTAATATGGGAGGTTGCACCTACCTCAAGAAGGACAGGAAAATTTTAGTATCTCCATTAACCGGACTAAAAATCGAAGTCCGAGAATCCGTTGAAACTTCACGCCCAAACAGGCGAAAGTCAAGACGAGTCACTTTCTGCGCTTTGATGAAACAACCGTCTCGAAGGAGACGCTTATCCGACGACAACGACGTTATACCCGAGAGATCGTGTCAACGCACGGGGGGGTTGCTCCGGTGCTCATGCCAACGAGTTGTACTACCATGCTGGGGGTACAAGGAAATATCGAAGGAGTTCCCCCAAACTGACAGAGCCATGCATGTGCTCCAAGATCATCAAGAGCGGTGCTCTGGTGCAATGCCAAGCGAAGCTCGAAAAGTGTATTAGGTCTTCTAGAGACTCACCGCGAGCGTCGAGACCTAGGTCAAGACAATTCCGTAGAAAACGGCGCCTCGAGCAATGGTGCGGAGGTTACTAACTCATGACCCGACAAAGAACCATCATCGAGGCCATCGGGGCATGCTTGTGATTAACTTCGTTTGCGGTCAGGGACTATATCGGCGTGTTCGCTGGAGCTGAGGACATGCACGGACTCGACCCAATGTGGCAACACATGCCTCAATATCAAAGTGGATGTCAAACTGTCAAACAACCACAAAGGCGTTTCATCCTCCAGTTATGCGGCGATTATCGGCGGTAAAAACTTATAGAATCGGGTTTCATCAAGGAAATTCAACATCAGTTAGGTGGCAAACATCGTCCAGTCATGAAGAAGAAGGGGTTCAATTAGGATGCAGCCATTCTGAGAGAATCACGAGCGCCGCTTGCCGAAGAATAATTTTCCCCTTCAGATCCACGGCGTCATTGTGGATAACACGTCGGTTTTGAAAGGATGTCGTTTATGGGCTGACTTTTCAGTTACAATCAAATCAAGATGCACCAGATGATGCCAAACACACGGCGTTGAGAACACCTCGGCATGATACGCTGCTCTGATCATGCCGTTCGGTCTGAATACGGTATAGCGTATCGGCGAGCAATGGCGATGATTTTCGGGATCATCTTGGAGAAACTTGATCGAATGCTACGTCGGCGACTTGGTGGTGGCAGTAACAAGTGATCATATCAAAGATCTCAAAAGCGGTGTTTGAGCTCATGCGAGCCCACCGACTAAAGATGAACCTGCCAAATCCTTCCTTGGGATGTCTAGTGGCAAGTTCACCAGACCGTCGTCATCAATAAGGGCATCCATGTAAAATCTGATAAGGTGAAAGCGATTCAAGATTTACAACCTCAATCACGAGAGGCTTCGAGGGGGCTACAAAGAGGCGATTGGCCTATATCCAGATGGTTCATATCAAACCTATCGAGAAGTGTCGACCATTCTCAAAATTGAATAAGAAGAATTATGCGTTTATTTGGGACGGCGGCTTGCCAAAAGGTATTTGAAGAGATCAAATGGTATCTTGCTAAACCACACATTCTTATCGCACGCGATCCGGAAAACCGTTCTTGATTTACATCAAAGTGACGGATCACTCATTGAGTGCCTTACTCGCAAAGGCGGCGTGATCCGACGAGCATTATAGTACGAGCGAACATTAGTGGTCTGAATCGATCCTGAGATGGTTGAAGCGGTGCCTTGCATTAGTGTTCGCAATTGAAGATCTGGCACTATTTAGTCGGACGGACAATTTATCTTATCTCCAAGCGTAAACCGGTCGAATATTTATGACCCGGCTGCCTCCATGAGTTGGCGTTTGGCAAAATAGGCCTTGCTCTTGTCCCAATATGACTTGCACTTCAAACAACATAAATTAGGTCAAAGGACAAGCGATTTGCGATCTCTTAGTACACTTGACCCGACAACGGAAGGGTAGAGCTATATGATGAACTACTTGATGAAGTCCATGAAGTCACCACTACATACAGCACCAATAAATATGGCGGTTGTATTTTGGCCAGACTTTCGGGCTACTAATGTGGCAAGTGCCCCGGATGTTCTAAGATCTCATTTGGAGTGGAGTTGTCTTAGTTTCCAGGAAAACATGTCATGCCCCGAGCCTATTCACTCACGAACCGTGCTCCAATAATTTGGCCGAATACAGCGCTACTTATCGAACTTAGTTTCACCAAGGAACTGGGGTCGAGTATCTCGGCGTCTGGCTGACTTCATAGTGATAGTCAAGCAGTTGTGGAGACTCTGAAGTTAGGAATCTGATCTAGTTCCCTATCACCCGGTAGCCATTGAAATGGGGCGGACTCATTCGAAGAGTTCTTCATCGAATATATCGGCGCCTTGAGAACACTACGCGGATGCATTGGCGTTAGCGATATCGCTACTTACAACCTCGAGAGACCGGCGGCTAGTTACGGTCGGGACTCATCAATTATTTGTACCAATATGTGATAAGGTACAAGAAGACAAGGGGTAGTTACCGAAAGTATACATGACCAGACCAAATTGGAGCCAGGATTGGCCTTTCCTATCATCGACTACGTCTTGCATGGTGATACGCGAAGGCGTGAAGGAGAAGAATCAATCTGGCGAAGAGCTCCAAGATTCTTTATCTGAGACCCGGATGTTATATCGTCGAGGATATGATGGTCTTCTACTTTGGTGCCTTTCAAGGCGAAGAGGTCCTTCGGAAGCTACGAAGGTGAATGTAGTCTTGCTGACCTGGTCCTAAACTCTATGATGCGTATCGGAGAATGGGCTACCGGCCAACAATGATTAGCGGCCTGATTGCATAAGCTTCGGAAATGCAGCGTGTGATTCCACCTTGAACTATATGCATCATCTCGAGCAATTGCATCAACCGGCTACATCGACCATTGAGACATGGGGAATGGGCGTTGTGAGTCCCATCTTTCCTCCGTCGATCAAAAGCGTCGGTTTATTCTAGCGATCAGCGACTACTTCTCCAAGTGGTGAAGCAATCAGCTAAAAAGTGGCGAGTAAGCGTTATCAAGTTTATTAAACACCATGTCATTTCTTGACACGGTGTCCCAGACGGATCGTGCATGACAGCGGTCCTCAATTCGCCAACAATTCCTTCATGGGGTTTTGTGAAATTTAAGATCCAAGGCGTCTCATCAGCGGCCTATAATCCGGTACAAATGGATTGGCGAAGCGTTCAACAAGATAATTATCAAAATTACGTCAAAAGCTTGTGAAGAATAACAAGCGAGGCCGGACGATGCTTCGGGAGAAGCACTCTGGGCATATCGCCGGCGACCGTGCGTCGCAAGCTGGGCGACCCCATACTCTACGGTCACGGGTGTGAAGCAGTTCTTCCGTTGGAGATCGAGATTCCATCACCGCGCCAGCCCTCGCCGGAGATGGCGGTCGAGGAACAACATCAAAAGCGTCTCGAGAGAACTTGAGATGTTGGATGAAAGCGCTGGAGGCTCAACAATGCATTGAGTTCTACCAAGCGAGGATGTCGAAGGCTTTCAATAAGAAAGTCTGAGGAGTTTCAAAGAAGGAGATTTGGTCCTCGGCGCGACGGTAGATAACTCTCAACTCAAAAGAAAGGTAAATTCGAACCTAAATGGGAGGGGCCGTTTATAATAAAGCGGTCTACTCTAATGGTGCATATCGCCTTATCACACAAAATGGCGTCGGCAATTAATGCCAATAAGCGGGAAGTTCTGAAAAAATATCCTTAGTACATGTAAGCGATAAAATTGCTTATCGGTACACAAAGCGAGACTTCGTGGCGGTGGGTTGACAACCAGCGATCCATTCGACAAACCGAGCGCCAAGCGCGTAAAGCGAGTCCACGAACACGTGAAGTGGGTCAGCAAGGTGTACAAATCAACGAAGCGGCGTCTGCGTGGAAGAAACCGCGGCGAAGTTCGACGAAGCGAGATGACTAAACTCAAACACCCGGCGGAATCAACTCCGCTTCCGTCAAATGCAAATGACGTTTGAGTTCGAAAGTTGATCGGATCGGACTCAAACACGGCGACATCATCGGGGAAAACTAGGAAGGCGAAAGCGGAAAGCAACGAGCGCCCTCGGCCCACTTGGCGGCGAACCTCGCCTTTGGCGAACCTGCTTATACGGCGAACCTCGCGTCTGGCGAACCATGATTCGGCGAACCTCGGTTCATGGCGAACCTCGCGCTTTTGGCGAACTCGCCTTCCGGCGAACCTCGCGGTTTGGCGAACCTCGGTTCGATACGGCGAACCTGCCTTCGTCGAACAGCACTTTGGCGAACCTTTTGGCGAACCTTACGGCGGATCTCGCGGTTTGGCGAACCTGCCTGGCGAACTTCGCCCGGCGGAAATCTCACGATTTAGCGAACTCGGTTCATTTTGGCGAATCGAATGCGGCGAACCTGCATTCGGCGAATCTGCGCGCTGCGAACCTCGTGTTCATTGGTCGAACCTTGTGTTCACTTGGGCAAAGCGGTGGCCAAAACTTCGGTGGAGAAGTGTAGGGCGGCGGACACCAAGGTGTCGACCATGACCGGACACCAAGGTGTCGATGACCCGGACACGGAGAGGTGTCCGAGCGTGGCGGACACCAAATGGTGTCCGGACCAGCATTCCCCTCTTGATTATTTGCCTATAAATGGTGGGGTCTTCATTTTAAAAGGTTGGATTTTCGATGTCGAGAGCTCGAGATCTGGCGATCGGCCTTACGGTTCCGAACGGCGGAACAAAGTCCGTCGGCGTCGGATCTACAAATCGCGAGGTAAGCAAACTGAATTGACTCTGGTCAAGCTGATGATTTCTCTAGTAGATCTCACCCGCTCGGCGATCCTCTCCTTCGTGAGTGTGATCCCGGCGATCCTCTCCTTCGTGAGTGTGATCCCCTTAAACCGTTTCCTTGGCTTGAGCCCCTTCCGCGTCGTAGTTCGAACCGGTCTCTACGGATGAATTGCTTGGTGGTCCCCGGACGATTCAAGTCCCCGGCAGGGCAAAGAACCCATAGCGAGGATCTCGATATATGAGAGATCCTCGTGTTTCATAAAGGAAAAAGTTGTAATTGTTTGTTTCCATTATGCGCCTTAAAATAAAAGGCATTTCTTTTGAATTTTGTTGTAGGCCAAAGAGCATAAGCTAATTCAAGGACAATGAATAACAAGTCAACTTTCCCTTGAACAACAAGGCGACCGATGGGAACCACACCTCCCGAGTCGGAGGAGTGCGTAGTCGCCATGATTCCTATCCCGATGGGGAAGAGGTCGAGTTGAGTTCGACCGAGGAGAAGTTTGAGAGTACTGTCCTCACCCTCTTCGAGATCAGTTCTCCCGCCGCTCCTAGAAGGTCTCATTGCAAGAACCGATGGGCCTCCGGCGTAGAGCCGAGGCGGCGAGTCCAACCCGGCCCTGCCAGTGCGAAAAATCCGCCGGTTGCAAGTTCCGACTAGCGGCGCGAGATGAGCATGCGATGTGCCCGCACTCAAAGCGAGAGCCCGCCAAAGCGGCGACAAAGCATGGCGCAAACATGCCAAAGCCGTGCAATCCATGGATGGGGTCGCTATGAAGCGGATCTAAGATCGGACTTGAGAGGCTCGGCCTCAAGGATCGGCAACCCATCAAGCCGTCCAACCAACGAGTGGGTCCGTGTCCAGCGGAACCGCTCCGCGCTCGAGGCGTATCGAAACGCCGCGCCTCCTTGCCTTGAGCACGAGTTTTGGTGCAACAAGCTCATGAATTGAAGAAGAAGATGGTAAAGCAGCGAGAATACCACCGGTTTGGAGGCCCAAAACTAACGGTGCTCCAACCCGGTATACGGCTCCAAAAGCTGGCGCCAACATTCGGTTCTGTCCGGTACTAAAGGAGCGCGGCGTTGCAAATTCGGCGCCAAAGTCCAGCGGCCTCAAAGTCAAAGCGTGCATGCGAATCGATTGCGAAGCCAACTTCCGCCAAACCAACTATCAAGGATCGTCGCGGGTCCTCGGAAAGAATCACGGGTCACTCCTCATGGGAGGTATCGCTCCGGCAGGACAAGAAGATTCTGCTGGTCCCTCATCGGATTGAAAATCGAAGTCAGAGTCGCGAGACTTCACTCACATCGGCGAAAGTCTAAGCGAGTCACTTTGGAAGTTTCGATGAATTGACCCGTCCTCGGAAGGAGGCGTTTCGTCGGCGATGAGGGCGTTATACCGAGATGGTGCCAACACGATGCGTTGCTCCGGCACTCGTGCGATGAGTTATACTGATCTGGAGTGGCTCGAAAAGCTCTCGGCTTCGTCGCTGTCATGTTTGTGCTCTAAGCTCCTCAAGGCGGTGCTCTCGAGTGTAGCTGGCTGTCAAGAAACTCAAAAAGGGTATCGATCTTCCGAGAGGCTTAGCACCAACAGCGAGACCTAGGTCAAAGCGACTCCAGAAGGATGACATCGAGAGGATGAATTGCGAGGTCACTAATAACATGACCGATGGAGGCAGTCATCGCGGGCCATCAGCGCATCATAGCGATTAACTTCGTTTCGGTCGGGACTATCCGGCGGTCGAGATATGACAAACTTCGAAAGGGATACCCACGGAGGATGATCGTGGGATATTGGCTCCTGTCGCCTCGATCATCTTGTATCTAGCGAAGGAGCCCCAAGAAGCGATCATGATGATGCGGATCAAGTGGCTAAAATGCTAGGCGGCGGTGGCTAAACAACGGAAAACTTCAAGCTAGAGATGGATTTGGCCATGCAAGCGATGAGAGAAATGCATGACCAACAGATCAAGCCGACAAAACATCGGGGGTGAATCAATCGGCGTATCAACGTTGATCAAGATAGCGGCGATTCGGACGAGGAGGAAATACAAGAGGATGATAACCCTCACGAACCGCCCTTTTGGGCGGCACGTAGATGTTATTGCCGAAAGCGAAGATCAAAGACCTCGAGAGCAAACTCAACTCATTGATTTCCTTTCGAGGTGAAGAAGGCATCCCTGCCCATATCCTAGAAGGTGGGAATCAATCCCATACGGCAAAGTTTAATTTAATAAACTTCACACCGTTTGTGGGAAGGGTTCCCGAGCGACACTTGATTTACTTCAAGCTGGGGTAATATCCGGAAGCTGAGCCACGATGGTTCGGTCATTCGTTGGTACCCTTGGTGCGCGCCGATTGGTACCGCCGTCTCAAGCGGGGAGCATTCACGGTGGGGCGACATGGAATCTAGCTTCCTCACTAATTTCTTCGGCGAGCGATACGAAGTATCGGTCGGGACATTGCTTCGGCGAAGCGAAGGGCGGAGCTGTGGATATCTTCGTCAAGCGATTTGGAACAAGGCAATGAAGCTGTCGGGATCGATAATAGAGGAGTTCATCCTCAGACACTGCATAACTTGTCGATAGGCGTACTAGAGGCAATGGGGACGCACCATCTATAGCGTGGAAGGATTTGAAGGTTCGTGAAAGCAAGTTGAAAGATTCCTCAAGAGGAAAAGGCGAAAGAGGTCACCGACAGCCGAAGCTCCAAAGCCGCAACTTTGTCCCACCGCAAAGGGAAAGAGCAAGCCAAGACGGCGGTTATGAACCAAACGCTCTAACTCCAACCCCAAAAAGAAGAAGAATAAATGAGCCGCAACGTAATAATCGATGTGGCAACCAGGTCAGCAGTAAACGTAAGGCCCGAGCCAAGATTCCCAAGTCCTATTCCTTTAGGGATGATGAGATTCCCGGTTCTTCAAATATCTTGTCGAAAATAACAAGATCAAGCTTCCCATTCAAAATCAAGAGGAAGCAATAAGGACGAATCCAACCCAAAATATCGCAGTATCACGTAAGCAATTCATCACCCCACTAAACTCGCTCAAATTTTAAGGATAAAATCCAATCTTTAATTGACATAGGGGTCATCACTATGAAGTCGCCCAAAGAAAGAAGGTCGAGCAAATGCGTGTCCATAAGCTTTGGGTCGCACATTGACATGGTTTGAACCCAAACCGGTTGTTCAAGGGGAAAGTTGACTTATTATTCATTGTCCTTGAATTCGCATGCCTTCTTTGGCCTACAACAAAATTCAAAAGAAATGCCTTTTATTTTAAGCGCTAAATGGAAACAAAATTACAACTTCTTCCTCAGATGAACAAACACGAGGATCTGCTATATGATTCTCGCCATGCGGGTTCTTTGCTCGTGCCGGGACTTGAATCATCCGTGGACCACCGCAACCCGATCCGTAGAGACCCTGTTCCGAACTACAGACGGAAGGCTCGCTTCACGGAAGGAAACGGCTCTAAGGGGATCACACTCACGGAGAGGATCACGGGATCACACTCACGAAGGAGAGGATCGCCGAGCGGGTGAGATCTACTAGGAGAAATCATCGCTACCGACCAGAGTCAATCTCAATTTGCTTACCTCGCGATTTGTAGATCCGACGTCGACGGACTTATGCTCTCCTGCTCTGAACCCATGCCAGATCTCGCGAGCTCTCTATCTTAAAATCCCCCTTTAGACACCCTCAGCCTATTTATGGCAAATGCTCAAAGGAGAGGGGGTTTTGGTCGCCTAACACCATTGGTCCGCCTCGCCGGACATTTTGGTGTTCGGATCATGGCCTTACACCAGTGGTAACCGCCAAGCCCGACAATTCTCCGGGCCCGAAGCGGCCACCGCCGCTTTGCCCAAGTGAATACGAGGTTTGCCGATGGCGAAATTGCTGTAGGAACCGAGGTTCGCCACACCGCGAGTTCGCCGCGATGGCGCAGGTTCGCCGTAAGACGCAGGTTCGCCAAAATGAACCGGGTTTCGCGAATACGAGGCTCGCCAATGGCTTGGGTTCGCCAAAAGGCGCAGGTTCGCCAAAAGGCGCAGGTTCGCCAATGAACCTGAGGCTTCGCCAAGTGAACACTTAGGCTCTCCAATGGCGCAGGTTCGCCAAAAGGCAGGAGGTTCGCCGTAAGGGCGCAGGTTCACAGCGGTGTCAGGCCAAAATGAACCGAGGCTTCGCCAAGTGAACACGCAGGCTCGCCATTGGCGGTGTTCGCCAAAGCGCAGGTTGTCGGGCGGCGGTTTGTCAATCAGCGCAGGTCGCCGTGAAGACGCAGGTTCGCCAAATGAGCCGAGGTTCGCCAAAATGAACTGGGCTTCGCCAAGTGAATATCGAGGTCGCCAATTGGCAGGTTCGCCAAGGCGCAGGTTCGCCGCATGCAGGTTCGCCAACAGCAGTTCGCCGAAGACGCAGGTTCGCCGAATGAGCCGAGGCTTCGCCAAGTGAACACGCTCGCCAAATGGCGCAGGTCCGCGTAGCGCGACGTCCGTGATCATCCGATGGGTTGTCATTTAATTTCGCCACAGTTGGTTTCGGGATCTTGTAAGTATTTTTAACGCCACAGATACCTCCAAAGTGTTTCTCGCTTTATAGCGAGCCTCGAATACTTTGGACATGATGGTTCCCGCCTTCACGGCAGAGGTCCCAAAAGTTAGCTTCCGCTGATTCTTTCAGATCATCCAGCTTTGTAGGATTTCGATAAGATCACGGTGTGCATTTATTGTCCGACCGCTTGTTAAAATCTTGATTTGAAGCTAGTGGGTGAGTTTTGCTTGTAACTCGTGGCTGGCTTGGTTGTTGTTTGATTAACCATCGACTTTTGACTTATCCGTGATGTCGGCGAACTCCTTGTTGGCTTACACGCGTTGTGTCGAATACATGGAATTTCATAACTCGCCGCTATTTCTTCCATCATCACGGTGTTGTTGGTTTAACCACAGCCGGAGGACTAATCTTTTCATGGAAATATCCTCCAAGGATTCCTTTGTCAAACAAGAGACCATTTGGCTTTCAACCATCGCGGTCGGGCCTTCACGGCGAAAGTGCGACGCTTTGGCCTTTGTTGGGATATGATTATTCATAGGAGAAGTTCCTCCGGACTAGACACGTTGTCCGTGTCAACACGACTACATGCCTGCCAGTTGTTCCTCTCGATATTATGGTAGGAGGAAATTAGGGTTATCGAAGTTATCCTTAAGAATATGGGTTTCTCCTCAGTGAACTCCTCGCTGAAAATTTGGAAACATTTATACTGTAATCCTAGTTGGAGTAGGATTAGACCACATGGGAGAATATTTGGAGAATTGACGGGTAGCATCTCCAAAATCTTTCCAAATATTTAGGAAAGAGGATGGATAAATTATTGGGCTGTTTGGATTCCTTTTAGATATCCAATTGGCTCCATTAGAATTCCTATTTGTTGTCAAATAGGACTCTTATTCAAAGAGAATTGGGTCCATATGGGATTGTTATAAATATCCACAAACCCTATTCCTCTGACCTAGGCCCCCCTTCTCTGTGCGCTTTTTGTTTTCTTCTGCGCCTCGTGTGGTTCCATCTTCTCGAACAACGAGGTATGGCGAGATTTTATATGTATATTTTCTCTTCTCTTCTTCTTCTCTTTTTGTATGCATGCATGCATGAGAAAGAACCATTAATGGCCATGAATAGGTGGCGGTGTACAGTGGCCGTGGCCCAGGAGAAATTAGCCCGCAGGCGGCAGCGGCAGGCCCGGCGGCGGCGGCGGCCTTGAGCGCCAGCGTGGCAGCGAAGCTTAACAGGCGCTCGATCGTGACCGGCGCTGGCGGTGGCTTCGGTTGTACCGGCGCTGGCCCAGGCGACGAATCAGCGTCGAGCGCTCGCGAAACTGGCTTCGGCCACTGAGCACCCTCGGACCGGATGCGGTCGTCAGTTGTTCTTGTTGACATGTCGCTGGTGCCCGGTCGTGGCCAATGAGCCATGACGACCAAGCGGGACTTCTTCTTTGTTGTATCTGCTGATTTTTTTTTTTGCGTGTTGACCTTTCGTGGTGTTTTTCACCGATGTCATCGGGAAGATCCGCAGCGCTTGAGCCGACCGTCTACTCGTCTCGCGATGGCGTGCCACCATCGTTCTTGGGTGAGATTTTCATGTTAAACTCCTCATTCACAACCGCATTCATAAATTGCGGCCTTGATTCCTCGCCGTGGGGAGCAGCCCATATAGCCTTGATTTCTCCTTCGTGAGGATTGGCCTTCGCCTGACCTTGATTCCTCAGCCGTGAGGATCGGCCTTCATATAGCCTTGATTCCTCCTTCGTGAGGATCGGCGCTTATATTTCGGAGGCAAGAGGGCGATTCCATGGCGTACTACGGTCGGATGGATAGAATACTTCATCATTTTATGTGGCGGGGTATATTATCCGATAAATCCGTAGTGTGTTAGGCATCGATTTTCCGTTATAAGGCGTGACTCTATCTCCACAATTTCGTGAAATGAATTCAACGCCTTATATATATGTTTCTTTGGGTCTGACTCATTCGATTTCATTTTTCTTTTTAGTTGAGTACCCTACAGTGCTTCCTTAGCATCACGGTTGGCCGGACGTCGTGGTGACCACTTATCCTCCTCTGATGACCCTACTATTCTTATTTCACGGTTTAGACCGGATGCGCGGAGGTGACCCGGTTAGTACTTGGAGGAGGTTCGTGTGTTGAAGTCGTGATGGCCGGACTGGCGCCACTCGAAGATGCGGTTCTTCGGCCTTTGGCAAAGGCGGACTATTTGTTTGGCGACTCCGTTGAGGACGGGATCGGCTTTCATTAAGAGTGAGCAATGGCTACAAGGATGATGGTGGATTCTTATATCTCCTTGGATTCCTCGTCATCGTTGTTTGGCGAATTCACGGCATCGGGTCGCCGGAAAATGTCGTGGCGCTGACAGAGGAGTGTGGCGGCATTCATTGCGGGTTTATCACTCATCGGTCGGTTCTGGTTTTCGAAGCCGAGTTATCGGGTACCACAGTATATTGGGGTTTGGACTCCCTTCGTGGCGAGCATTTCGTCATTGGTGGACTTTGAAGAACCGCCTTGCCTTGTTGGGGCCGGAGATCGGCATCTGGTCATAGATTCTTGGTTTGGGTTCATTCCGGATAAGCTCTGGTGGACTCGTTTGACTAGTCACGTTCTTGGCCGATGGGGAACCGAACTGTGGTTTATATGCGCGATTCGTGCCACTATGTATGGGCTCCGATCAGCAAACCACTTCTTCTTTTATCAGAGCTCTATGATCATGATTGAACACCTTCTTAACGGGCATGGTGAACTAGGATTGGCTTTACCGAGATGCATCGGGACTCGGGCTTACCTATGGGAAGGATGTTATATCGGGAATACTTCCCTTCGGCCAGAATTAGATTCGTTGAAGGATACTCTGCGGCCAGTTATGACACTCTGTGGGACCTCCGCGTGCCATTATCACATTGCCCTAGCAGGTAGAGCCATCGTAAAAGGAAGTCAATTATCGGCTGGCGATTCGCCAATTATTTGTTCGAACATCACGGAGGGCGATTCGATGGCCGATTTGTGGTGGCTCCTTCTACCCCTTGAGAGTTAATGAGTTGATCGAAAAGTCCGGCACTAATTATACCCGAGTAGCACGAATCTGAGTTTTCGAGGGGACCAAATTCTCGACCTTCTTATGGCATGCAATTAAACCCATCCGGCCGCTGACTCTCTTAGCGGCTTCACGCCATCTGAAGAAATGTGTGATGCCATGTCGACCTAGCGGCCTTTGCGTTAGAGTGCTCTATCTGCGGTTGGCTTGCTCACAAGAAGAGTTGTCTCTTCTTCGGTGATGGTGGCTAACATTCATCGGGGACCGTCAAATAACCACCGCCTTTTCGGAGGAAAAACAAGCGATCGGGTGAGATTCCTCATGTCAAGGTGGAACTCCCATACACCTACTTGATGGCTGGTTTGTTCTTCATCGACCGGATATGATGGCCGGCTTTGGATCCATCGTTCCTTTTCTTCAAACTTTAGAAAATGCAGTGGCAAGAGTAGCGGTTCTTAGGAGTCAGTAAGCAATTCTGATTCATAAGGGTTGGGCCTTCTCTAGATGTTTTCCTCGGTTCTCACGGTGATGCAGAGTCTTTGATTGATGAGGAGAGACCTAAGATGAGCAGGACTTTACTTGATGTTGGCAGCTTTGGTTGGGTGATCAACATCAGACCGAGTTATCTTATTTTTGGTGAGAAGCGAGTGCTACATTGAGCCTTATTTCCCTTCGTTTATTTCGTCGGTTAGTTCAACCAACTTTCGTTGGGAACCCGAAGGGAGTTCGGACTGTGGCGGTTTGATCGATGGTGTCGGGCATGGTTGTGGAGTATAGCGGGCTGCCAGCTAAATTGCCTCAGTCTCGATCGTAGGCTGGAGTCGACATATTTATCTTGCGGCTTTTGGCGCCCGGTGAGCTTCGTTCTGTAAAGTCCTTGGCGAAGGAACGAAGAGGCTTTCGGTGACCTCAAAGGCTGTTCGAGGAGGCGCTTTCGGGCACAAAGGCGCGTCGCCGTACCCGCGAATCGGGCAGTGCGATGGGGAGATTCATAGTTGCGACGAGATGCTTGAGGAGAGGACGAGGAGGAAGTTGCAACTCATGAAGAAAATCACGGTACTTTCTTCTTGAATCTCTTTATCCTTGAGATATCGAATCGATATTGATTTATCTTTTGGGAATACGGAAAAGAAGCGGTCCGCGCTTGCGATGGGGATAAACTCGCAATGGAGCTCCTTTTAGCGAAAGCTGGTTCCACGAATCTCGTCACCTTCTCGGACCATTATCTTGGATTCGACAAGAGAAGACTTCTGCCGATGATAAAGGTAATGCTTTCGGCCGACCGAAATCTTTACGATCATTGGCTCTTTATGAATCTCACTTTTTTCTCTTGTCGCGAGGAGAATTTGGTAGCGGCGCCAATTTTGATTTTTCTCTCCACGACTTTGCGAGTCGGTTTAAATGGGGCAAGTACTTCGAACTATTAGGGGAAACTGAAAATACCAACATAGGACTGGATCCGGAATCGGGTACATCTAACTAGTAATTTTTCTTACAGTGGTAATTTGCAAAGATCTGAAATTTGTTTCCGCAACTCACATCGTACTTCTCGCTCTTATGTCGGCCTTTTCAATGGAGGACTTGAGGATTTGATCGTGATTTACCCGAGGCGTTCCTCTTCTGTATCTGGAGTGCACGAGCTAGGAATTCCTAGGGATATCGAGTGATTTCTTTGAAGGTATAAATCCTTCACGATAATCATAGGACTATTCGATTTTGACTAATGCGTCTATGATTGAAAATGTCTCGCTGAGATGAGGGCCGTCACGGTGACATTAGTCGCTATTCTTCGAGTCCACTTCATGGCCGTCAATACATTGGGCGTGCGGTCGAATCTGGCCGAGAGCCGTCGATCATACCGGCTTCTTTGCTTGGCTTCATTAAGGCAAGAAACTGCCTGTACAAGTATGAACCATTCAACTGCCGATACTCATGTTGAATTTTTTGGTTTTGGGAGTTTTCACCCCTTTTCTTCCTTTTGCGGGGTCTATGACTCTTCACAACTTAGTGAGCTTTGATGTCGGCGATGATCCATCTCGGTGATTAGGGTGGAAATTAATTTCGTTCTTCTCTTATTTAGCCATAGTGATAGACACACTTCGGCACGGACTTTCTCTCCGTCGATTCAGGCCATTCCTTGATCCTAGGGTAACCACGATCGAGATCACGGGTTATTGAGTTGGCCCGGACCATCGCGATGATCTCGATCATTTGGAGGTTAAGCTCAAAAGTGCAAGACTTTGAGGCAGCCGAGCTCCCTCATATATAGAGCGAGGCGAGGCTCGCTGGCGGCTTGGCGTGATGCTCGCGTCATTCTTGGACTCGAAGTTCGGATCACGGCAAGGCCGGGTCGCGTCTTTTGGAAGCTAGCGTCGAAGCCGTCTTCAGTGGAACATTTTCAATCTTGTGTAGCTGCTGAAGCGAGAATAGTAAACTCGAGCAGGAACTTCAAGCGGAGGAGAGTCGATCATCTTGAAAGCGAAGGCCAACAAGGAGGAGACTCTTGCGGTCATGTCGAAGCTTGAGTTTTCAAAGCGGTAGTCAGTCGAGGAGGAAGCTGTAAAGACCCTTAATAGCGTGAGGAGACTTCGGGGCGAGCTTCAGAACTTCAACAAGCCTTCCTCAATAAAGTATCGAGTTAAGCGACAAATTCTTTGTCACAAATTGGCGTTTAGAAAACTTGTGTAACTTGAGTCTTTTATCAATAAAACATATTTGTCCTCTTTTATGCTTTATTATGATTCTTTTATTTCGTCGAAATAATTAACCATAATACTTAGGATTTTGGCAAACCCTCGGTAGTCGCGGTTTGATAAGCCTTTACCAACTTACGTTTGAGTTGGGCTGGCGTCGCGGATTATCTGGATCCGTTCCTGGCAACGTTGTGCTAAAAGAATGAGAACTCTCTTAGACTTAATGCTACGATGTTGAATCGTAGGCCATTGCTCTTTACGGGCGAGACCGCGACAGCGTGTTGCAGCGTAGACTCATCCTTCTTAGGCGGGATGAAATACCCGAATCGATCTACGGTGTCTTCTTCAATCGGAAAAAGACTAAACCGGCGGCGTGTTGGCGTCGACTTTATCCCTCTTAGGTTTGGGATAAAATACCCCGAATCGATCTCACGGTGTCTTCTTCAATCGGGAAAGGACTAGCGATGTGTTAGGCGTTGGCTCTATCCTTCTTAGGACCGGGATAAAATACCCGGAATCGAACTTCTGTGTCTTCTTCAATCGAAAAAAGACTAAACGAGCAGCGTGTTAAGTCGACTTTAGGGTTATTAGCTAACCGACCTTCGCGGGTTTGATGAGCCTTTACCAACTACGTTTGAGTTGGGCTAGCATGTAGATTTTCTAAATCACGTTCTACACCTGACGTTGTGCTAAAAGAATGAAACTCTTCTAGACTTAATGCTCACGATGTTGAATCACGTGAGGCCGTCTTTTATCGAGAATAGACTACGACGCAGGCGTGGTGGCGTTGGCTTTATCCTTCTTAGGCCGGGATAAAATACCCGAAGTCGATCTGCGTCTTCTTCAATGAGGAAAGACTAAACCCGGCAGCGTGTGTTAGGCGTTGGATTTATCCTTCTTAGGCTTAGGGATAAAATGCCCAGAATCTAACTCACGGTGTCTTCTTCAATCGGAGAAAGACTAAACCCGGCAGCGTGTGAAGCGTTGGCTTTATCCTTCTCGAGGCCGGGATAAAATGCCCGAATGTCGAACTCACGGTGTCTTCTTCAATCGGGGAAAGACTAAGCGGCAGCGTGTGTTGGCGTTGGCTCTATCATTCTTAGGCCGGGATAAAATACCCCGAGTCGAACTACGGTGTCTTCTTCAATCGGAGAAAGACTAAACCGGCGGCAGCGTGTGGCGTTGGCTTTATCCTTCTTAGGCCGGGATAAAATGCCCCAGATGAATCTTGGTGTCTTCTTTTATCAGGAGAATGAGCTGACCGTAAGATTGATTGAGTGGGAAAGGAAGAATGTGTTCTATTTCAGGGATAAGGCTAACGAGATTCCTTCTTTGTAGGGTCGAAAAGACTTCGGAGTGACCTTTAGTCGGACTACACGAGTGCGAAAATCTCGGCGCAACCGATTCGGCTACCTAAGATAAGAGGTGGAACTAAGAGTGGGATCTCCGCTCGAGAACAAAGACTTCGAGGCGACCTTGAGGCGGACAACACAGTGCGAAAATCGGCGCATACCTTGTCGGCGCTACCTAAGATGAAAGATGGAACTAAAAGTGGGATCTCCGCCGAGCGAAAAGACTCAGGCGACCTTGATTGGACAACACGATGCGAAAATCGGCGCATACCTTCGGTCGGCTACCTAAGATGAAGATGGAACTAAGTGGGATCTCACGCCGAGAACCGAAAAGACTTCGAGGCGACCTTGATGGACCTGACAGTTTGAAAATCCGGCGCGCCACCTTCAGTCGGCGCTACCTGAGAGGAATGGAACTAAGAGTGGGATCTCACTCCGAGAGCGAAAGACTCGAGGTGACCTTGGTGGACAACTGGTTTGAAAATCGGTACATACCTTGGTCGGTAGACCTAAGATAAAGTTCGGTGCTTACACCGGTCGAGCTACGGAAAGGGTGGAACTAAGAGTGGGATCTCCACTCGAGAACCGAAAAACTTCGAGGTGACCTTGGCGGACAACTTGATTTGAAAATCGGCATACAGCCGGTCGGCTACCTAAGATGAAAGATGGAAAGAACCCTTAGTTTATCCGCGAAAAGGATCTGCGGCAGAGGAAGAATTTTATATTCTATCTCCGGTAAAAGGATTGAGTGGGCCTCTTGTTCATAGAAGGAATCAAGAGGAGATTTTGGTGATGTACGAGGAAAATTTGTAGACCCTCACGTCAAAGAATTTGATCGGTGAGGGAAATTATGATGGAGGACAAATCGAGGGTTATCCTCAAAGAAAGGTGGGTGAAACATCCCGAGGAACTTCCGTTGAAGCGGGTTATCCGAAGATACTAAGGGTAGTATTTCCGGGGAACTTCCATTATCGGCATTAATTGCGGAACCATTTTTGTTATTGGCGATATGCACATGGAGTAGACCGTTTCTATTACGCGGACCCTCCCATTTAGGCTCGAATTTGCCTTTCTTCTTGGAAGTGAGGATTATCGATGCGTCGGCGGCGGGACCAAATCTCCTTCTTTGAAACTCCGTTGTCTTACTTTCTTGTTGAAGCTCGACATCCTAGCTTGGTAGAACTCAATGCGTTGTTGAGCTTCTAAGCTTCTCATCTAACATCTCAAGCTCTTGAGGCGCTTTTGATGTTGTTCTTGATCGTCATCTCATTGAAGGCGTCTGAAGTGGCGGAATCTGGATTTCGCGGGAGGCGCCGCGCAGTAAACCAGGAGTATGGGGTCGCTCGGTTGGCGTCGTGCGTTGTCGCGATATGCCCGAGTGCTTCTCGAGTTTATCGTCGGTCACGCTTTATTCTTCACAAGCTTTGGCAATTTTGATAATTGTCTTGTTGAATGCCTCGGCTAATCCATTTCTGCTTGGATTATAGATGTTGGCGAGGCGTCTTGTATCTTGATTTCGCATAAAACGATGAAGGAATTGGCGATGAATTGGGACCGTTGTCATGCCGCGATCAGTCTTGGAACAGGTGTGGTAGATGACATGGTGTTTGATAAATTGGCAGTGATTGCGCTTTACTTCTTTTAGCGGGATTGCTACGCCTTGGAGAAGTAGTCGTCGCTAGAATAAACCGATCGCCTTTGGTAGCGGAGGAAAAATGGGACCTAGCGTCCATTCCCCATCTCGAATGGCGGGATGTGGCGAAGGATCTGTGGTACTCTGGAGGTGATGCATATAATCGCGTGAATTTGACCGCGTGGCATCTCAGAGCATCTGTATTGCGTCATGTCATTGTTGGCCAAAATAGCCCATTCTCTGATTCGATCGTAGAGTTTGGGACCAGGTTGGTGCGCGCCACATTCACCTTCATGTGCTTCCCGAAGGACCTCTTCTGCCTCTTTGTTTGAGAGGCATCGGAGTAAAAGACCGTCGTACCCTCGGCGATATAACATCTGGGTCTGCGTAGCGTAAAAGAATAAGGAGCTCTTGGCGGATTGACTCTCTCTCCTTTCGTCTTTGAATCTGATGCAAGACGTAGTCGATGATAGGAAAGCGCCAATCTCGGGGCTCCAATTTGGTTTGGGTCACATATACCTCTTTGGTAACTACCCCTACGTTTTCTTGTACCTCATCATATATTGGTACAAAGGCGATGAGTCTGGCCGTAACTAATTGCCGGTCTCGGAAGGTTGTGCTAACGACACTACTTGGCCAGTGCATATGCGTGGCGTTTGGGCGTGGGATATATTCGATGAAGAATTCTTGAGCGAGGAATTAGATCGGATTTACGACCGTAGTCTCGAGCGGATGCGACTATCGATTGTGAATCGCGGTATGCTTGAGATACTCGACCCCGGCTCCTTGGCGAAGCTAAGTCCAATAAGTAGCGTTGTATTACTTTCGTTATTAGAAGCAAGGTTCGGTGAGTGAATAAGCGCGGGGCATGACATGATTCCGGGAAATCAAGACAACTCGACTCGGCGGAGAATCTTGGAACATCGGGGGCACTTGCGCGTTGGTAGCTTCGAGCTCCGAGTCAAAATACAATCGCCATATTTGTTGGTGCGATGTAGTGTTGACTTCGTGGACTTCATCGGAAGTCATCATATAGCTCCGCTGCGTCCATTGTCGGGTTGGCGACCAAGAGATGCAAATCGCTTGTCCTTTAGCGACTACGTTGTTTGAAGTGCAAGTCATATTGGGACAAGAGCAAAGCCCATTTAATAGCGCCAACTCATTGAGGCGGTGGGTCATAAATATTGGGACGGTTACATTAGAGATAACATAAATCGTGCGTCAGGCTAAATAGTGCGCGCATTTTACGAATCGCGAACACTAGCATGAGCCTTGCTTCTCGACCATTGGGTATCGAGACTTCGGCCCGACTAATGTTAGGCTCGGTAATACTGCTTGCACATTGCGTGACCCTGTCGTCGTCCTGCGGTAAAGCGTAACAGTGATCCGTTGCCTTGGCGTAAATCGGGAATGGCTTTCCGAGCGATTGCAACAAGAGCGGAGGTTTAGCGAATCTGATTTGATCTCTTGAATGCCTTCGGCGTCGTCCCAAATAAATGACCGCCCTTCTTGTTCAACAGAAAGCGGTTGGCACTTCGGATAGGTTCGATATGAACCGTCGGATGTCATGCCAATCGCCCTTGTAACCCCGTTCTCGGATTTCGGAGGTTGCAACTCTTGAATACCTTCACTTTGTCGGGATCGCGTGGATTCCTTTGTGGGGCAGCGGCGAAGCGAGAACTTGCCTGGACATCCCAAGGAAGGATTTGGCGGGGTTCATCTTTAGTTGATGAGTCGCATGAGTTCGAATACCGTTCTAAGATCTTTGATGTGATCTCTCTTGTCCACGGCTTTCACGACCAAATCGTCAGCGTAACATTATTTGTTTCGGAGATGATCTTGGAAAATCTCCGTCATTGCTCGGCTGGTATGTCGCGGCGTTCTTTAAGCCGGCGGCATGACCGTGTAGCAAAATATGGAAAGTTGAGCGGCTGTGTGTTCGTCATCGGGGTGCATCTTGATTTGATTATACCGAAAAGCCATCCATAAAGGGCATCCTCTGAATCCACATGTATTGTCAACTATGGCGTCGGTGATTGGCGAGAGGAAATCATCCTTCGAGACAGCGGCGTTTAGGTCTCTGAGTAAACCACAGTCCTAATCGAACCATTCTTCTTCATGGCCAGGGACTATATTAGCCACCCAATCGGGATGTTGAATTTTCTTGATGAATCCGATTCTATGAGTTTCTTCGCCGTCTCACGATTGCTTGCAAGATTTGTGGGCGAAACCGTCTTCCGGTTGCTTGGCGGGTTTGACATCCATCATGATGTTGGCGATGTGCCACATTAGGGTCGAGTCTGGCATGTCCTCGTAACTCGGTGAATACATCGATATACTCACGATTAAGGCAATCAACTCTTCCTTTTCTTCGAGGAAAGTATTGCGATGTTTATGAGCTTAGGATGCTCTTTGTCACCCATATTAACTGGACTACCTCGTCCTTAGTGGGGGTTCTCTTTGTTGAACCTATCCCCAAGCTGCTCTTGGGTTGATGGATCCATGGGTCTTCCCATGTTGGCATGTCTTCATCACTCTCAACGATGGCAGGATCGGCCGTAGCCATATTGACATCAAAGCCAGCTTCTCCAAGATTGGTGTCGGAGAATCCCACGAAGAATCGGGGCGAATGTCCATCTCCATCAATCGACCATGAGCATTCATCTTCGAGGAGGATTAAGTATCCCAATCCCCTTCTAAATCGTAGTAGTTATCCAGGCTTCCCTCTTGGGACATATGCGCTTTAGGAGGGACTCGAGGACCTAGCCCAAAACATAGACCTTCCCCTTGTGTCAAGTCATTGCCCCACTTCTTCATGATACCCGGTATCTACGGACTATATCTGAATGTGTGGAGGATAGGCCCATTATCATCTTCATCTTCTTCAAAGAAATGATTAAGTTAGAGCGCATTTCCTTTTAGTAAACCAAGTCTTTCTCACTACTTGATCTTAGTGGGATGGCGAGTGCAGTCCCAAAGAGTCTCGGAATGCTTTTGAGTAAAGCAAGATGACGAGTTGGCGAGTGCAACTTCTGGATCGTTGTATAAACTGTCATCACATCATTCAAAGACAAGGATACTCTAAATCGTCATTTATTGATTCGCCGGCAATTTGCCAATTATAATGTTCATCGGCGATTCTTCATCGTCAAGATTGATTACAAGGGGTACAATGTCGTTTAAAACAAAACCACCACTATAACCAAGCAAAGCCCGGTGTCGGCTTCTTCACGTATGTGCCTTGGTAGATGATTGATTTGGACTCATTCGCAGTAAAGGGAGAATCGGTGAAATAATTCTCCATCCTTAAGCGGTTGTTTGTCGCGACCACGTCTTGACCTCATTATTAGTGTCTACATATTTGAGACGATGAAGAAGATGGGACTATAGCGTTACCGTGGATCCAAATTGACCCAACAATAAGTTATAGGAAGTCTCTGCGTCAATCACATAGGGTGACTGGACTTTAAGTCCCCATTTGGCACTTTATCCGGATTTTACCAAGCGGCGAGACCGCTGGTGTTAAATCCGTGAATCCGTGCTGTCGGCCTTGACTTCTTGGCGGGGATTCAAGATGATACATAAAGCGCGGGGCATGATGCTCTGTGGAACGGATCGACTTGGATCGGTTAACTTCACTAAAGCCAATATACGGTGAAGTATAGCGGCCTATCGTGCTTGGAATTCCTCGTCTGCATATCCTCCTTTGTAAAAGTGATGCGGTGTTGTTTAGCGAGGTTTGCATTGTTGGGCCGACTCTTACGGACTTGGCACGATGCGGGTGAGGAAGACCTCAGAATCGTGAGGAGGCTTCTTGAAGGGCTTCTCTTGTCTCTTTTACACCCTTGATTAAGTAAAGTGATCCTTACGGGAATATTAGCCAATTGGGCCATACGTCCCGAAGCGATATGGGCGTTGGAGCTTCGGTTTGTCTCTTCTAATCGGGTGATTGAACCAAAGGCGCCGGTGAACTTCTTGTGGTACGCCGTTGTGGCTTCCTTGGCGGCCACACGCTGTGCGCCTTCACCGGTGAAGTCGTTGGCACCCTCGATTCGGCGGCGTCTTGGCATTAAATTCGGGGACCCGGGTACTTATATTTGTACTTCGTGTCATCGTGTGGCGTGGGCTTGAGTTCCCCGCCGGACGGTGGAATGTTACCGCTGTTCGTCATCTCGTCGAGTGCGGAAGTAGCCGCGGCATGCCTTTCTGGCACTGATTTTTTCTTCAATGAAGAAGGGCTACCCATTGCTCATCCTCAAAGCAGTGCAGGTGGATCCACGAGGACTTCGCCATTTGGGGCGTATATGATACAAGTCCTTTACGGCGTTGCTTGTGTGTCGTCATTCACCGTCTTCATTGCGACTTTGACCCGCGGTTTGGGTTCGAACCATGTCAATGCTTGACCCAAAGCTTATGGACACGCATTTGCTCAGACCTTCTTTTCTTTGGGCGGCTTCATAGTAATGACCCTACGTCAATTAAAGCTTGGATTTTATCCTTAAAGGGTGAAGCGAGTTTAGTGGGGTGATGAATTGCCATACGTGATCTGTATGATATTTTGGGTCATTAGTCCTCATTGCTTCTTCTTGATTACGAATGGAGGGAGCTTGATCTTGTTATTTTCGACAAGATACTTGAAGAGGCGAAATCATTAGTCCCTAAAGGAATAGGACTTGGGAATCTGGCTCACGAGGCCTTACGTGGCCCGAGGTTGCCCGTTGATTGTGCTGTTCGCGGCGCGTTGTTATTCTTCTTCTTCTTTGCTTCTTGGGGTTGGAGTTGGAGCGTTTGGTTCGCCGTCTTGGCTTGCTCTTTCCCTTTGCCCACGTGGAACAAAGTTAAACCGGGGCTTCGGTGGTCGACACCTCTTTCTTTTTCCTCTTGAGAATCTTCGGCTTGCTCTCCACGAACCTTCAAATCCTTCCATGTTATAGATGGTGCTGTCCCCATTGCCTCTAACCGTCTATCGACAAGTTGTTATGGCGTGCGGAGGATGAACTCCTCGTTATCGGATCTGACGGTTCATTGCCTTGTTAGAATGCGTTTGACAAAGATATCTATAGTTTCTCCGTCTTTACGTTTCGTCGGCGGTGTCGATCGATGCCGGTATCATCATCGAAGAAATTGGTGAAACTAGATTCCATATCGTCCGGCTATGAATGCTCCACGGCAGGCGGCGGTACCAATCGGCTGACTCCGCGGTACCAGCGAATGCCGAACCATCGGGGCTCGTTTCGGATATGACTCCGAGTGCGACTTGAAGTAAATCAAGTCTTTGCGTCGGGGAACCCTTCCGATCAAGCGGTGTAAAGTTTATTAAGTTAAATTTTGGCGGGTATGGTTGATTCCACTCCCTGGGTATGGGCAAGGAATACCTATCTTCTTCACCTCTTGGCGGAAATCAATGAGTTGATTTTGCTCTAGTCTTTGATTTTCTCGTTCTCGCGAACGGCATCGTTATGTGTGCGGCGTTGCGTGGTTGAGAGGGTTATCATCCTCTTGTGCTTCCTCTGGTCGAATCATTTGTCATCTTGATGCGATCGCGACTCGATTCACCTCGATGCTTTGTCAAGGCTTGGATCTGTTGGTCGTGCATTTCTCTCATCGATGCATGGCCAAATCCATCTCTAGCTTAAAGTTTTCCGTTGTTTAGGCGCTTGAGTCTAGCATTTTAGCCACTTGATGCATGCGATCATGGCGTTTCTTGGGGGCTCCCTTCACTAGACCACGGTATGATCGAGGCGATTCTTGAACCAATATCCGGCCAGCGTCATCCTCCTGGTATCCCTTTCAAAAGTTTGTGGTATCGGACCGCCCGGATAGTCGGACGCTATCTGAGTTGCTTGGCCGTGCGATCTTGTAGGGAATAGCCGTGGCGATGGTTCTTCTTTGGTCATATTATTAGTGACCTCGGCAATTCATCTTCTTGGGATGCCATCCTTATGCGAATCGCCTTGACCTAGGTATCGGCGTGTTGGTGCTAAGCCTCACGGAAGACCGATACCCTTTACGGAGTTTCGTTCGGCAATTGCACTCACGAGAGCACCGTTTTGATGAGCTTAGAGCACAAGCATGACCATATGAATTTGGGGAATCCCTCGAGATTTCCTCGTACCCCTGCTCGGTATCTTGTTCATCATCGGCAATGCAGGAGGAATGCGCGTGTGTTGGCGCGATCTCGGTATAACGTCGTCGTCATCGAGGCAGGCGTCTCCTTCGAGAATGGCCAAAACTACGAAAGTAACTTCGCCTTGACTTCGCTTATGTGGCGTGAAGTTTGAGGACTCGGACTTGATCTTTAATCCGGTTGGTGGGGTTGCGGGAATCTCCGGTCCTTTGCAGGCAGTGCGACCTCATGTAGTGACGTGATCCCGAGAGGACCGGCGATCCTTGATAGTTGGTTTGGTGGTGATGGCGGGAGTTGGCTTCTGCCGGTTAGTCGCGAGCACCTTGACCTTGGCCGCGTCGGTCTTGGGCTTTGGTTTTGAACTTGAGGCGCTATAGCCCGGCTTAAGTCTTAGAGGGCGTGGAGCATGGGGTTGGGACACCGTTAGACTTGGGCCTCAAACACGGTGACGTCGGCGGCTTCTTTACCATCTCTTTCTTCAATTCACGAGCTTGTTGTACCAAAGCTTCGTGCTGCTTTAAGAGTGTTCCGGATCACGCTCTGAAGCGTGGAAGCGGTTCAGCTTGACCACGGACCCACTCGTTGGTTGGCGGCTTGGATGGCCGTCGTCCACATGGCTGGAGCCTGCATAATCGGACGTCTTAGATCCGCTTCGCCGCGGACCCCATCCATGGATTGCGGCTTACGGCATGTTTGCGGCGCCATGCTTTGTAAATTAAGCCTTTGGTTCGCCCAGGCGGGCACATCGTTGGCGTTCATCTCGAGCGCCCGATGTGAGTCGGAACCGGGCGCCGATGTAGTGAACCGGGCACCGAAGGGATTTTCGCTACTGCGGCGAGGTTGGACTTCGCGTCTGGGGGCTCCGTTGGAGGCCCATGGCGTTCTCCTTCAGGCGGAGACCTTCTTGGGCGGGGAGAAGCTGGATCTGGAAGAGGTGAGGGGCGGTACTCCTCGAACTTCTCACAGTGAACTTCGAACTCGACCTCTTCCTCCAGGGATAGGGATCACGCGGTTGCGTACAGCGACCTCCGATCACGGCGGTGGCTCCAATGTGCGCCCGGCTTGTTCGCGAGGAAAGTTGACTTGTTATTCATTGTCCTTGAATTCGTTTACGGCTTCTTTGTACAACAAAATTCAAAAGAAATGCCTTTTATTTTAAAAGTACAATGGAAACAAAATTACAACTTCTTCTGTATGAACAAACACGAGGATCTACTGTTATATGGGATCCTCGCTTGCGTCGGTTCTACTTGTCTTGGGGACTTGAATGCGTCCGGTGGACCAGCGCCAATTCGATCGAGTGGGCAGGGTTACGGAACTCTGAGATATGAAGGGGCTCGTTTCACGAAGGAAGCGGCGCCTAAGGGATCACACTCCGCGAAGGAGAGGATAAGCCTTTGGGGATCCACACTCACGAAGGAGGATGCGGGCGGAGTGAATCTACTAGGAGAAATCGCTGCTTGACGATGTAGCCGACCGAATTTGCTTACCTCGCGATTTGTAGATCGGCGTCGTGGGACTTGTGCTCACGGTGCTTTCGGAACCGTCGTCGGCGCTCGTAGATCTCGCGAGCTCTCTCTCGGATCTCGAGAAAATCCCCTTTAGAAGCGAACACCTCGGCCTATTTATAGGCAAATGCTCAAGGAGGGGGGTTTTGGCGGCGGACACCATTGGTGTCCGGATAACCGAACACCAAATGGTGTCGGCCAATGAACACTCTTCGGCGTCAGTTTTGGCCAGCCCTTTGTTTTGCCAAGTGAATCTGAGGTTTGCGGATGGCGAGGTTAGCGAAAGGAACAAAGGTTCGCCCGCTGAGTTCGCCGAATGGTGAGTTCGCGAAGCGAGTTCGCCAAAATGAGCGAGGCCGTAGAAGTGAACCACAGGCTCGTAAATGGCGAGTTAATAAAGCGAGTTAGATCAAAAGCGAGTTAGTCAAAAGCGAGGTCGCCAAATGAAGCGAAGCCATTGAAGTGAACCTGAGCTCGCTAAATAGCGAGTTAAGCCAAAGCGAGTTCGTCGGGCGAGTTAAGTCAACGGCGAGTTCGCCAAAATGAGGCGAGCCGTAAAGTGAACGAGGCTTCATGGTGGCGAGTTCGCAAAAGCGAGTTAAGTCCGGCGAGGTTAGATCAACGGCGAGTTCTCGAGAAGCGAGTTAGCGAAATGGTGAGTTGCATAAAGCGAGTTATAAAAATGAGCGGGAGCCGCCAAGTGAACAGGCTTCGCCAGTTGGCGAGTTAATAAAGCGAGGATTACGTCGAGGTTACGTCAGCAGCGAGATCGCCGCGAAAAGGACCGCCCGAAATGGTGAGCCGTAAAGTGAACGCAGGCTCGCCAAATGGCGAGTCCGCCCGAGTCGCGGCGTTAAGTATCATCAGATGGGTTGTCATTCGCCGACTCCCGTCCGCGAGTTGGTTTGGGGGATCTTGTAAGTATTTTTAAGCCTCTGATGTGGTCAAAGTCACAATGAAGGCGGTGAATGGCGACCCACACAAACAACGCCAGAAAGGACTTGTATCATATCTGACCCCAAATGGCGAAGTCACATGGATCCACCGGACACAGCGAGGATAAGCAATGGGTAACCTCTTCTTCATTGAAGAAAAATCAAAGCGGAAGGAAAGGCATGCCGGGCTACTTCGCAGTGCGGAGGAGATAGCGAGCAGTGGTAACATTCGTTATCAGAAGAGACACGAAGCCACGCCACGAGGGTGGACATGAGTACAAATACAAGTACCGAAGTCCCGACCCTAATGCCAGGCAGCTGTCAGGCTGGGGGTGCCAGCGACTCCCCTCACTGCACCGAGAAAGCAGCAGGTGGCGCCAAGAAACCCGGTGAAGCGGCCACAGAAGTTCCCCGGCGGTCGGTTCAATCACCCGATTAGAAGAGACAAACCGGAAGCTCAACACTATAAACCCGGCGTTATGGCCCAATTAGCTAATATTCCCGCCAGGATCCTCTTCTGAGCTGTTGCGATTGTCAAAGAGACAAAGCCCTTCAAAGCCCTCGCCGATTCGGTCTTCCTCACGATTAGGCCAAGTCGGAGAAGAGTCGGCCCAACAATGCAACCTGCGACTAAACACTTCCCTGCATCACTTTTACAAAGGAGGATATGCGGGCAGGAATTCAAACACGATAGGCGTTATACTTCCCGGGTATATTGGCTCTAGTGAAGTTAACGGATCAAGTCGATCCGGGTTCATTGTGAGCATCATGCCCTGCGCCTCATGTATCATCTTGGAATTCACGCGATGGTATCAGCGAGCACGGTGATCACGGATTTAACACCAGCGGGTCACGGCGCTTGGTAAAATCGGATAAAGTGCCAAATGGGGACTTAAAGTCGAAGTCACACTTTATGTGATTGGCGGAGACTTCCTATAACTTATTGTTGGGTGACCTTGGATCCACGATAGCGTTATAGTCTCATCTACTCTTCATGATGTCTCAAATATGTAGACACGAATAATGAGTCAAGGCGGTGGTCACGGACAAACAACGTTTAAGGGGATGGAGAATTATTTCAGATTCTCTCCTCACGGTAATGAGTCGGCTGAATCATCGGCCCAAGGCGGACAGCGGTGAAGAAGGCGTACGAAGCGGGCTTGGTTATAGTGGTGGTTTTGTTTTAAATGACATTGTACCTTGTAATCAATCTTGGCGATGAAGAATGCGTCGGATGAACATTACAATTGGCAAATGCCGATGAATCAATAAATGGCGATTTAGAGTATCCTTTGTCTTTGAATGATGTGATGGCAGGTTTATACAACAATCAGGAGTTGCACCTACCAATTCGGTCATTTTGCTTTACACAAAAGCGGTTCGAGAGACTCCTTTGGGACAACACTTCGTCATCCCACGAAGATCAAGTAGTGAAAAAGACTTGGTTTACGGAAGAGGAATCACGGTTCAACGAATCATTTCTTAGAAGAAGATAGAAGATGACAATGGGCCTATCCTCCACACATTCGAGATATAGTCGAGAAACTTGGGTATCATGAAGAAATGGGGGTACAACTTGACACAAGGGGAGGGTCTATGTTTTGGGCGAGGTCCTCGAGTCCCTCCTAAGCGACATATGTCCCAGAAGCGGATAACTACTATGCATTTAGGCGGGGATTGGGATCACGAATCCTCTTGAAGATGAATGCTCATGGTGATTGATAATAATCCACCGATGAGGGAGGCGGACATTACGTCGATTCTTGACTTGGGATTAGACACACCGACCCGGGCTTTCAAGGTTTGATGTCGAATATGGCTACGGTCGATCACTTACTATTGAGGATGATGAAGATATGCCGGCATGGGAAGACCCATGGATCCATCAACTCAAAGGCGGTTTGGGGATAGATGAACAAAGAGAACCCCCACTAGGGCGAGGTAGTCGAGGTTAATATGGGTAGCGAGGAGCATCCTAAGCTCATAAACATCGGCAATACTCTTCCCTCGGAAGAGAAGGAAAGTTGATCGCCCTGTCGGGGAGTATATCGATGTATTAGCACGGAGTTCACGAGGACATGCGGGACTTCGACCCTAATGTGGCGACACATCGCCTCAACATCAAGATGGATGTCAAACTGTCAAGCAACCGCAAAGGCGGTTTAGATCCACAAATCTTCGAGGCAATGCGTTGGCGAAGTAAAGAAACTCATAGAATGGGATTCATCAAGGAAATTCAACATCGGTTGGGTGGCGAATATAGTCGGTCATGAAGAAGAATGGTTCGATTAGGATGCGTAGCGACTCTGAGACACGAATCTTTGCTTGCGAAAAGGCGACTTTCCTCTTCCAATCGCGATGTCATGAATTCGACAATCGTGCGGTTTGAAAGAATGTCATTCATGGATGGTTTCGGGTTACAATCAAATCAAAATGCACCCTATGATGCCAAACGCGTTGAAGCCCATCGGTATATATTGCTACGGTCATGCGTTCGGCCTCAAAAATGCGGCGCCACATATCGGCGAGCAATGACTAAGATTTTCGGGATCATCTGGGAAAGCGGTCGAATCTCGTCGGCGACAGTGCGTGAAAGCGTGACAAAGGAGATCACATCAAAGATCTTAGAGGTATTGAACTCATGCGGACTCATCAACTAAAGATGAACCCGCCATCCTTCCTTGGGATGTCGGTGGCAAGTTCCTTGGCCGTTCGTCACAACAAAGGAATCCATGTCGATCGACAAAGTAAAGGCGATTCAAAATTGCAACCTCAGAAATGCAGAGAACTTCGAGGGGTTACAAGAGCGATTTAGCATACATCCAGCCGGTTCATATCGAACCTATTTGGGAAGTGCCAACCATTTCTAAGTTGAACAAGAAGAGTGTGTTTATTTGGGATGGCTTGTCAAAAAGCATTTGAAGAGATTAAATCGTATCTCTCTAAACCTCTGTTCTTGTTGCACCCGTCGGAAAGCCGTTCTTGATTTACATCAAGCAGCGGACCATTCGTTGAGTGCCTTACTCGCAAAGGCGGCGGCGGCCATCCGCGAGCGGCGATGTATTACTGGCCAGAACGTGGTCTTGAGTCTCGATACCCAATGGTGGCGGTGCCTTGCATTAGTGTTAGCGATTGAAAATCGGCACTATTTAGTCGGACGAGCGATTTATGTTATCTCTAGCGTAAATCCGGTCGAATATTTATATACCAGCCGGCCTCAATGAGTTGGCGTTTGGCGAAATGGGCCTTGCTTTTGTCCCAATATGACTTGCACTTCAAACAACAAAAGTCGGTCAAAGGACAAGCGATTTGCGATCTCTTGGTACAACCCGACAACGGGCCTTGATTGAGCTATATGATGATCTTCGGATGAAGTCAAAGTCAACACTACATCGCACCAACAAATATGGCGTATGTATTTTGGCGGGCTTCTCGAGCTACCAGCGTGGCAAGTGCCCGGATGTTCTAAGATTTCCGCGGTCGGGGTTGTCTTAGTTTCCCGAGGAATCATGTCATGCCCGTGCTTATTACTCACGAACCGTGCTCCAATAATGTAGCGAATATAGCGCTACCGGACTCGGTTTGCAAAAGTGGGGTAGAGTATCTCGGCGTCTGGCGATTCGCAATTGATAGTTAAGCGAGATCCGTGGAGGTCTGAAGTTAATCAGATCTAATTCCTTATCATCGGTAGCTTTCGAAATGGCGAGCTCGTTGAAGAGTTCTTCATCGAATATATCCGCCTCCGCTTACGGATGCGGCTGGCGGCGTTAAGCGGTATCGTTAGCACAACCTTCGAGACCAAGCAAGCGGTTACGGTCGGGACTCACCGGCTCTTCGTATCAATATATGATGAGTGCAGAAGACAAAGAGGTAGTTACCAAAGAGGTATATGCAACCCAAACCAAATTGGAGCCGAGATTGGCTTCATCGTCTTGCATGGTGATACGCACAAGGCGTGAAGGAAAGTCAATCGGCGAAGAGCTCCAGTTCTTTACGACCACGAGACCCGGATGTTATATGGTCTTTTTACTCGATGCCTTTCAAACGGCGGAGGAGGTCCTTCCGAGGCTTACGAAGGTGAATGTGGGCCACCGACTGGTCCCAAGCTCTGATGAATGGGAGAATGGGCTACTTTGGCCAACGATGATTAATGACCGGTCGATGCGGCCGGAAATGCGATGAAATTCCGCGATATATGCATCGGCCTCTGGCGGTTGCATCCTTGGCCACATCGGCCATTGAGACATGGGGAATGGGCGTTGTAGGTCCCATTTTTCTCCGTCGGTCAAAGCGTCGGTTTATTCTAGCGATCGATTACTTCTCCAAGTGGGCTGAAGCAATCCGCTAAAGAAGTCAATCGTACCGTCGTCAAATTTATCAAACACCATGTTATTTATCGACCGGTGTCCCAAGGCGGATCGTGCATGATAATGGTCCCCAATTCATCGGCAATTCCTTCATCCGGTTTTGCGAGAAATTCAAGATACAAGGCGTCACCGTCAGCGGACCTATAATCCGGCTGGCAAGCGGATTAGGCGTTTAACAAGATGATTATCAAGATCTTGTCAAAACTTGTGAAGAACAACAAGCGAGGCTGGGGCGATAAACTTCGGAGAAGCACTCACGGGCATATCGCTGTGATGCATGCGCATGGCAGGGCGACCGTACTCCACAGTTTCTGGTGTGGCGGTTCTCGTTGAAATCCAGTTACGTCGCCGCGCCAGCCCTTTCAGCGAGATGGCGACCAAAGAATAACATCAAAAGCGTCTCGAAGAGCTTGAGATGTTAGATGAGAAGCGTCACGGAAGCTCAACAATGCATTGAGTTCTACCAAGCTAGAATGTAGAGCTTTCAACAAAAGAATGCGACAGCGGAGTTTCAAAGAAGGAGATTTGGTCCTACGGCTTTCGGCGGTAGATAATCCTCACTTCGAAGAAAGGTAAATTGAACCCAAATGGGAAGGACCGTTTATAATGACCAGATCTATTCAAGCGGTGCATATCATATATCACACAAAATGGCGGCCCGGCGGTTAATGCCATAAGCGGAAGTTTACGAAAAGTATTATCCTTAGTACATTGGGATAACCCGTTTTAATGGGAAGTTCTGAAGAAATACTACCCTTAGTATCTTGGGATAACCCGTTCGACGGGAAGTTTCGTGGGGCGTTGCACCCACTTTTCTTGAGGATAACCTAAATTTATCCTCCATCACAATTCCCCACCGATCAAATTCCTTGGCGGTAGGTCCTAAATTTTACGATACATTACCCAAGTCCCCTCTTGATTCCTTCTATGAACAAGAGGTCCACTCAAAGTCCCTTTCACAGGAGATAGGATATGAAATTCTTCCTCTCCAAGCATAAGATCCCTTTAAGTGATAAGCGAAAGGGTTCTATCCATCTTTCATCTTAGGTGGCCGGTGAAGGTATCTTGTAGAGATTTTCAGACCGGGTTGTCCGTGAAGGTGCTTTGAGTCTTTTCGGTTCTCGAAGTGGAGATCCACTTTTAGTTCCATCTTTCATCTTAGGTGGCCGTGGTGAAGGTATCTTGGCGGGATTTTCAAGCGGGTTGTCCGGTGAAGGTCGCTGAGTCTTCGGATCTCGAAGTGGAGATCCACTTTTAGTTCCATCTTTCATCTTAGGTAGCGCCGTGAAGGTATCTTGGCGGGATTTTCGGACCAGGTTGTCCGTGAAGTGCGCTGAGTCTTTCTCAGTTCTCGGTGGAGATTCCACTCTTAGTTCCATCTCTCATTTTAGGTAGCCCGTGAAGGTATCTTGGGGAGGTTTCGAGACCGGGTTGTCGGTGAAGGTCGCTGAGTCTTTAGGTTCTCGGTGGAGATCCCTCTTAGTTTCATCTCTCATCTTAGGTGGCGCCGGTGAAGGTATCTTGTAGGGATTTTCAGACCGGGTTGTCCTTTGAAGGTCACTGAGTTTCTTCGGTTCTCGGTGGAGATCCCTCTTAGTTTCATCTCTCTCTAGGTAGCCGTTGAAGGTATCTTTGGGATTTTCAAACCAGGTTGTCCTTTGAAGGTCACTGAGTTTCTTAGGTTCTTGGGTGGAGATCCACTCTTAGTTCCATCTCTCTCTCTAGGTAGCCGGTGAAGGTATCTTGGGGATTTTCGGAACAGGTTGTCCGAAGGTCACAGTCTCTTCGGTTCTCAGTGGAGATCCTCTTAGTTCCACCTCTCTCTAGGTAGCCCGGTGAAGGTATGCAGGGAGTTTGAGACCAGTTGTCAGGTGAAGGTCACTGAGTCTTTTAGATTCTGTGAGGTCCACCGCTGTGGTTTCGATGAGGAATAGAACATAAGTTCCTCCTCTCTCACCAATTTGATCCTATCAATCAAAACTCCTTAATCAAGATTCTTCTTGGGGTATTTCATCGAAGCCTAAGAAGGGATGAGTCTCGTCTGCGTGTTGGATTGATCATTCTCGGTCAAAGAAGGCACCAAGGTTCATCTTGGGAATTTTATCGGCCTAAGAAGGGATAAAGCCAGCGCCTCTGCAGCGTTGCCGATTTAGTCTTTTAGATTGAAGACACGGAGTTCGATTAGGGGTATTTCATCCGAAGCCTAGAAGGGATGAGCCTCTGGCGTAACAGCAGCGTTGAAGTGGTCTCTTGCCGTAAAGAGTATGAAGTCATTATTCAACATCGTAGCATTAAGCCTAAGAGAGTTTCATTCTTTTAGCACATCATCGTGCGGAGCGGATAATCGCACACTAGCCCAATTCAAGCGGTAATTGGTAAGGCTTATCAAACGTTGAGGCTGGGGTTGGCCAATAACCCTAAAACAGCGCCTCACAGCGTTGCGGTTTAGTCTTTCTCCGATTGAAGAAGACACGAGTTGATTACGGGGTATTTTATCGAAGCCTAAGAAGGGATAAAGCCAATGCCTCCCGCAGCGTTGCGGTTTAGTCTTTCTCCGATTGAAGAAGACACGATTGATTCGGGTATTTTATCCCAAGCCTAAGAAGGGTAAAGCCAACGCCACACGCTGTTTGGCTTAGTCTTTTTCCGATTGAAGAAGACATCGAGTTTGATTCGGGTATTTCATCCCGGCCTAAGAAAGGATGAGTCTACGCTAACACGCTGTCGCGGTGGTCTCTCTGCCCGTGAAAAGACGGCTTCACGATTCAACATCGTAGCATTAAGTCTAAGAGAGTCTCATTCTTTTAGCACAACGCACGCAGGAGCGGATCCAGATAATCCAAGACGCTAGCCCAACTCAAACGTAGTTGGTAAAGGCTAATCAAACTCCGCTGAGGGCTGGGGTTGGCCAATAACCCTAAAGCCGACGCCTAACACGCTGTTTAGTCTTTCTCCGATTGAAGAAGACACCCGACTGACTCGGGTATTTTATCCCGCCTAAGAAGGGTAAAGCCAACGCCACACGCTGCCGGGTTTAGTCTTTTTTCCGATTGAAGAAGACACCGAGTTTGATTCGGGTATTTCATCCCCGCCTAAGAAGGGATGAGTCTACGCTGAACACGCCTGTCGTGGTCTCTTGCCCGTAAAGAGTATGAAGCCTCGATTCAACATCGTAGCATTAAGTCTAAGAGAGTTTCATTCTTTTAGCTAACGCTGTGTAGAACGGATTTAGATAATCTACACGCTAGCCCAACTCAAACGGTAGTTGGTAAAGGCTAATCAAATCCATTGTGGTGAGGTTTGCCAAAAATCCTATAAGTATTATGGTTAATTATACGATGAAATAAAAGAATCATGCATATTAAAGTATAAAAGAGGATAGGAATATGTTTTATTGATAAAAGGCTGAAGTTACACAACTCTCTAAACATCAAATTTGTGGCGACAAATTTCTTTGCTTCTGAATGCTTTATTGAGGAAAGCTTGTTGAAGTTCCTCTGAAGGCGAAAGTCTCCTGTTGCTATTAAGGGTCTTTGCGGTTTCCTCCTCGACTTGACGACTTCGCTTTGAAAATTCAAGCTTCGGACATGACCGCGATCTCCTCCTTGTTGGCCCGGTGGCTTCAAGATGATCGACTCTCCCTCGCGGCTTGAAGTTCTGTTGATCTCTACTATTCTGCGCTTCTCCAGCGACACAAGATTGAAAATGTCCCATGGAAGGGCTTGATGGCAATGATCTCCAAAAGGCACCCGGTCTTCGCATCACGAACCGAGTCGATAATGGCAGCATCGCGCCATTTTGTCGGCTGACCTCAATCATGCCTATGTATGAGGAGAGCCGGCTATCTCAAAATCTTGTAGACTTTGGAGTTTAACCTCCAAATGGTTGAAATCATCGTAATGACCTGGCGGACTCAATCTTCCAAATATTCTCCCATGGCGCTGATCTACTCAATGAGGAACACAGTATTAGCTGTTTCCTAATTTGTGAGTTTCAGGAAGAATATTTCCATAAAAATATTCTTAGGGATAACTTCGATGCGTGCGGATTGCATTGACACTAATCAGCGATGCGATGCTACTCCAAATAGGATTATGAGTATAAACTAGTTCCTAATTCTTAGCGAGAAGTTCACGGAGAATATTACCATATTCTTAAGGATAACTTCGATAACCCTCAACTTCCTCGGCTGTGGAACCTCAAAGAGGGATAAATTGGCCAATTGACAAGGCTTATGTTGGCGTAGGACGGTAGCGTTCTACCTTGAAAGAATTCCTCTCCACATATCAATGCCGATTCATGCGTGTGGCAGAGGCCCATCGGTCCGATTTAGAGTTGGAATAAGTCCCGAAAAATTCCTCCCGCGGATAATTATGCTCCAACAAGAATTGTATCTGATAGCGGCCAACAGCAGCGTCGTCGCGAAAATTCGATCAGCGGTTGGATCCACGCAAGATCGCATCTTGCCGTCACGCGTTGCCTTTCGTGCAGTGAAGGCTAAAATCCATGTAGTTGGCGCCAATTAGCGGCGTCGCGGTGAAGATTTCGATCAGCGGAGAAATCGATGGTCAGTGGGCGACAATTCACCAACGCAGTGCGGCGATGGGGAGCTTAATAGCTCTGGTTTGAAATTCCAACAGCGGTCAAGCAATAAATGCGACAGTAACACCTGGGTATCCTACAAAGCAGCGGAGAACACGAGAGGATTGGAGAATTAAATCTTTAGACCAATCTCAAAAGAAATTCATCGACTTGGTCAAGATTTACGACCTTGGTCGGAACAAAAATGCGATGCAAGTAACACCTTGGCAACCTCGGAAGGCTGAAGAGAATGGAGAGATCAAGCGCCGGGGTCATTCACAAATCCTATCGCCGATTGAAGGGTGAAGGGCTTATCATATCAAAGCATCGGTTCGCCAAAGAATGGGGAGGCGCTGGAGAATATCTGTGGCGATAAAATTGCTTATCGTGCGAGAGCGAGACTTCGTGGCGGTGGGTTGACAACCAGCGATCCATTCGACAAACGGCCCGCCAACTAGCGTAAAAGCGAGTCCACGAACCGTGAAGTGGGTGGCAAGGTGTACAAATCAATGAAAGCGGCGTCTTGAGTGGAAAACCTTGCGGCGGCGAGGCGAAGCGAGTTGACTAAACTCAAACACGGCGAGCGGGATCATCGCTTAATCCGTCAAATGCAAACGAGGCGTTTGAGTTACGAAAGTTGATGGATCACGGACTCAAACACATGGCGACATCATCGGAGAAAACTAAGCGGAAGCCAGAGAAAGCGGCGAGGAAAGCAGCCAGCGGCGCACCTCGGCCAAGCAGCCCGAACCTCACCTGCTGGCGAACCTGCGCCAGCGAACTCTGTGATCTGGCCCGAACAGCGGTTGGCGTGAACCACGCTTTGGCGAACCCGCCTTGCCCGAACCTGCGATTTAGCGAACCTCGGTTCGATCGGCGAACCTGCGCCTTACGGCGAACCTGCAGCGAGCACCGCTACTTTTAGCGCGAACCTTTTGGCGAACCTTACCGGGATCTCGCGGTTTGGCGAACCTGCCTTTTGGCGAACCTCGCCTACAGCGAATCTCGCGATTTAAGCGAACCTCGGTTCATTTTGGCCGAATCTGCGCCTTACGGCGAACCTGCGCCTTTTGGCGAATCTCACGCACTGCGAACCTCGTGTTCATTGGTCGAACCTGCGTGTTCACTTGGGCAAAAGCGGTGGCCAAAGCTTCGGCCAGAAGTGTCGGGCTTGGCGGACACCAAAGGTGTCGGCCTTGACCGACACGGAGGTGTCGAACATGGCGGACACAAATGGTGTCGTGACCAAGCATTCCCCTCTTGATTATTTGCCTATATAAAGAGGTCTTCATTTTAAAAGGTTGGATTTTCGATGCTCGAGAGAGCTGCGAGATCTGACGCGGCCTTATGATTCAGAGCATACATCTGTAGTTCGAACGCAGGTCTCTGGATCGGAGTTAGCGCGGTGGTCCACGGACACAATAAGTCCCGTACGGGCAAAAGAACCCGCATAGCGAGATCCGATAGCAGAGATCCTCGTGTTTGTCCTAAGGATAAAAGTTATAATCTTTTTGATTTTCATTGTAAGCCTTAAAATAAAGCGATATTTCTCTTTGAACTTTGTTGTAGGCCAAGAAGGCGTAAGCAAGTTCAAATCAATGACAATCATCAGACTTTTACGCTTGAACAAGGCGACCACCGATGGGAACCAGGCCTCAGTCGGTTAGATGCGTCGCTAACAGCGGATCCTTATCCGGTGGAGGAAGAGGAGTCGGTTAGTTGACCAAGAAAGTTCGAGGAGTACTTGTCCTCACCCTCTTCGAGATCAGTTCCCCCGCCCGCTCCAAGGACTCGTGCAAGGAGAGCAGATGGAGCCTTTGAGAGTAGAAACCCCGGGGCCGAGTCAACCCGCCTGCAGTGGCGAAATCGGCGTCTCAAGTCGGACTAGCGGCGTCGAGAGATGAGCGTCGATGCGCCCAGCACTCTCAGCGAGCCGCCAAAGCGGCAGCGAGCATGGCGCAAGCTTCGCCAGGCCATGCAATCCACGGATGGGGTCGCTATGAAGCGAGATCTAAGGTCGAGACTCCGCGAGAGGCTCGGCCTCAAAGAATCGGCGGTTTATCAAGCCATCAGCGGCGAGTGGAGTGCGTGTCAAGCGGAACGCTCCACTTCAGGGCGCATCCGGCGGCGCGCACTCGCCTGCGCCACAGAGCTTTGTGCAGCAGGCTCGTGAA
>WHSE01000165.1:0-46045 GCA_012295165.1 Asparagus setaceus
TGGGCTCGAGCGCTGGCCATGTGCTTCGTTTTGGGCTACGAGCGGGTATGTGCTTCGCGTTTTGAATTGAAGCGGGGATTAGTCCGCGTTTTGAATTGAAGCGGGGGTGAGCAGCGTTTTGCTTTGAAGAGATCAATACTTGTGATCTCTTTTCACAAGGTTGTCAACTTGTAATCCTTGTACTCTGAGACATTAGCCGATTCTCCTGTCGTGAAAGTCATCGACTTGTAACCTTCATTGATAGTGTTTCGTGGATATTGGCGTCTTGATGAATTTTTACGACCTCTGAGAACCCCTCCAAAGTTTTCGAAGGTCGCGGTTGGTGGGGCGAGCTTTGAATACTGGATATCTTCTTTGTTTGACTCGAGAAGGTATTGCTCCTCGTTCGTCTTCAAAAGTTGCGTTCGTTTTTGTCCACGCTAGTCATTACTCTTGCATGGGTGAACTCCGCATTTTGCTTTTTAATGCGGGGGGAGTGACCGTAGCGTCTTGAACTTTGCTACGTGAGGCCGATCCTCGCGATTTGAGGTTGAAACCGGAATTGGCCATGCGATTCGTGTTTAAAACAGCGTGTTGTGGGGAAAGTTGGTTTGTTATTCATTGCTCGTTTGAACTTGCTTACAGCTTCGTTGGCCTACAACAAAATTTCAAACAAAGAAAATGCCTTTATATTTCAGGCGTACAATGAAAACGAAAATTACAACTCTCTTCCTTTTGTGAACAAACACGAGGATCTCTATTATCCGGGATCCTCGCTTGCGTGGGTTCTTTGCCTATGCCGGGGACTTTTTGTTCGTCCGTTGACCACCGCGCAATTCCGATCCTGGTGTAAACCGGGTTGCGGAACTCTGAGCGTGGGGGCTCGCTTCACGAAGGAAGCGGCGCTGAGGGGATCACACTCACGAAGGAGGATCGCTGCGGGGATCACACTCACGAAGAGGATCGCCCGGTGAGATCTACAAGGAGAAATCCGCGGCTATCCACGAGGTTAAGGCGAAGCTTAACCTAGAGGGTATCTGTAGTTCGACCGAGTTTGTTTACCTTCCAGCTGTAGATCGGCGTCATTGGACTTGAGCTCGCCGGTGCTCCGGCCGTCGTCGTAGATCTCGAGGGCTCTTGAAGTCCGCCAAAATCCAAGCCAAAATCCCCAAAATCCCGTCGGCAAAAGACCCCCTATTTATACATCTCAAGGGGGTGGCTCGGCCAATTGGCCGAGCCACCTCGACCCCTGGAGGAGGCTCGACCATGTTTGGTAGAGCCACCCCCGATGTAGAGGCTTCGACCATGTTGGTCGAGCCACCTCGGCCGAGTTGGCGAGTAGCTTCGGCAATTTGGCGGTAGCTCGCCATGTTGGCCGAGCCACCTCGGTCATTTGGCGAGGTCCGTTCGTTGGTTCGAGTCGTTTTTGTCGTTTCGGTCTTCGGGCTTGGTTTTCTCGGTGATGTCGCCGTTGTGTTTGAGTCCGTATCCGATCAACTTCGAACTTCGAGCGGCTGCGTTTGCATCGACGGACTAAGTACGATTGATTCCGTCTCGTCGACGTTTGAGTTTGCCAACTTCGCCTCGTTGAGCTTCGTCGGGTTTTCTCCAATGGCGTTGCGTTTGGCCGTGCGCCTCGCCGACTCACTTCATGGGTTCGACTCGCTTTACGGCGTTTTCGCGGCGTAATCGCGTCGGGCGTTACGGGTCGCGCCGTCGGATGGATCGTCGGTTATCAACCCACGTTTACGAGTCTTGTTGAATGCGATAAGCAATTTTAAGCGCTTCTGATACCCTCCAAAGCGTCTGGTCGATTCTTGATGAGTGCGGGATGCTTTGGACATGAAACCCTTCACTCTTTAATTGGCGTGATAGGACTTGTGAATGACCACGGTTTGATCTCTCCATTCCCCGGTCTTTCCGGTGCTTTGTAGGATTGGCGAAGGTATTACAATCTTGCATTTTTTGTCGACCGTTGTCGAAATCTCGACCGGTGTCGATAGATGAATTTCTTTTGAGGTTGGCTCCAGATTTGATTCCTCCAATTCTCGGGTTCTCCGGTGCTTCGTAGGATACCGGGGTGTTCGCGGTCTTTGCATTTATTGCTTGACCGTTGTCGAATTTCAAAGCAGTAGCTAATTGAGTTCATTTTTGTTGACTCGTGTCGGTGGATTGTCGTCCAATTGACCAGAGGTTCCTCCGTTGATCGGAATTCTTGATGGATCCGAACCGTTGATCGGTGAATCCCGTCGACGACTTCGTTGGTTGGCCCTTCCGCATTACGTTGGTGTGTTCATCCACGGTGGGAGGTATTCTTCCCAATTGTTGATTGGTAGGCCCTCGAAGCGGATGCATGAATAGCGCTACGATTGGAGTCCTTTCGAGGTAGAGCGTTGTCGTGCGTTATAAGCCTTCAATTTTATCCCTCCTGAGGTCCCACGGTAGGAAATTGAGGGTTATCGAGTTATCCTTAAGAATATGGTAATATTCTCCGGGAACTTCGTTAGGAACTTGTTTACTCTTCATCCTATGGGGCTAGCGGCTGGAAGAACATGGAAGATTGAGTCCATGGAGTCCCATTCTTGATGATTTCGACCATTTAGAGGTCCCAAAGTCTACAAGATTTTGGATTAGCCGGGCTCGCCTCCATATCAGGCTGTGAAAGCTTGGCCGGATGCTGCGTTATTCTTGGACTCGGAGTTCAAATGCAGTGAGCCGTGTGCATCATTTGAGCTAGCATTCTGAAGCTTCATCTTCCGTGGGACATTTTGGTCTTGTGTCGCTGCTGGGAGAAGCGAGGATAGTAGAGAGCTCGAGCAGGGGCTTGCGGCGAGGGAGAGCGATCGTCTTGAAGGCGAAGGCCAACAAAGAAAAGACTCCTGGGGTGTGCAGGAACTTGAACTCGAAGCGGTGGTTAATATCAAGAAGGAGGCTGGAGGCCCTTAATGGCAGGAGGCTTTCGGGGCGAGCAGGGAGGAACTTCAACAAGCTTTCCTCAATAAAGTATCCGAGTTAAAGCAAAACATATTTCTGTCCTCTTTTGTGCTCTATTATGATTCTTTTATTTCGACGAAATAATTAACCATAATACTTATAGGATTTTTGCAAACCCTCACCATCAACGTTTGATTAGCCTTTACCAACTACCGTTTGAGTTGGGCTAGCGTCGCGGATTATCTGGATCCGTTCCGACGTGGCGTTGTCTTTGGAAGAATGAAACTCTTCTAGACTTGTTGCTATGATATTGAATACATAGGCCCATTACTCTTTTACGGGCAAGAGACCACCCGACAGCGTGTGAAGCGTTGGCTTAATCCCTTCTTACTTGGATGAAATACCCGAATCGAACTCGTGTCTTCTTCAATCGGAAAAGACTAAACCCGGAAGCGTGTGGCGTTGACTTTATCCCTTCTTAGGCTTGGGATAAAATACCCCGAATCGAACTCGGTGTCTTCTTCAATGGAAAAAAGACTAAGCAAATAGCGTGTGGCGTTGACTTTATCCCTTCTTAGGCTTGGGATAAAATACCCCGAATCGAATTCGGTGTCTTCTTCAATCGGAAAAAGACTAAACGCAGCGTGTGAAGTTGACTTTAGGGTTATTGGCCAACCCCGACCCAGCGGATTTGACTAGCCTTTACCAACTACCGTTTGAGTTGGGCTAGCGTGCGGATTATCTAGATCCGCTCGCACGTGACATTGTGCTAAAGAATGAGACTCTCTTAGACTTAATGCTACGATGTTGAATCGTAGGCTTCGTCTTTGTCACGGAATAGACTACGACAGCGTGGTAGCGTTGGCTTTATCCTTCTTAGGCCGGGATAAAATGCCCCGAATCGAACTCGGTGTCTTCTTCAATGGAGAAAGACTAAACCGCAACAGCAGCGTGTAAGGCGTTGGCTTTATCCTTCTTAGGCTTGGGATAAAATGCCCAGTCGAACTGGTGTCTTCTTCAATCGGAGAAAGACTAAACAAACGCGGCGTGTAAGGCGTTGGCTATATCCCTTCTTAGGCTTCGGATAAAATACCCCAAGATGAATCTTGGCCCCTTCTTTGTGGGAGAAGGGTTGAACCGGACTAAGGTTGATTGAGGTGGGAAAGGAAGAATGTATTCTATTTCAGGGGTGGAGAGGAAGGAGGATCTTGTCTCCTATCTCAGGGTAAGGGATGAACAAGAGAGGAATGTTTTGTATCCTATCTCTTGCCGGTGGAGAGGAAGGTTTTGTGTCCTATCTCCGAGTGCTCACGAAAATAAGAGAGGAAGGTTTTGTATCCTATCTCTTATTGATGGAGAGGAAGGAGGATCTTGTCTCATCTCCGGTCTTTGGAAAGGAAGGATTTTTGTCTGTGTCCGGTGAAAGAGACTGAAAATGGGATCTCCATCTTGAGAATCTTGAAAGATGAAACTAAGAGTGTGATCTCCACTCAGAGAATCGAGACAAGAGAGGAAGAATGTATTCTATCTCTTGCTTAGAAGGAAGGATGTGTCCTATCTCCGGTGAAGGTGGGAAAGGAAGAATGTATTCTATTTCCGATGAGAAACTAAGAGTGGGGTCTCCACTCAGAATCTTGGAAGGGTATGGATAGCTTTCTCTTTTGTAGGATTGCTAACGAATTTGAAAGTGGACCTCGTTAGGTGGAAGGAATCGAGAGGGATTTTCTTGGTGGTTGGACCAGAAGATTTTTAGTGGGCCCACCGTCAATGAATCGATCGGTGAGAGAATTTTGGAGGAAAACACAATAATCTAGGGTTATCCTCATGAAAATGAGTGAGATATTCTCGAGAAACTTCCCATCAAAGCGGGTTATCTGAATGTATTAAGGATAATACTTTTGAGAAACTTCCCATTTATCGGCATTATGCTTGCGTCGCCATTCTGTGATAGTATATCCGTTTGAATAGGCTGTTCTATTATAAGCGGTCCTTCCCATTGGGTTCAATTTACCTTTCTTTTTGGAGTTGAGAATTATCGGCCGTCTAGCGGCGAGGACGAGATCTCCCTCCTTAAAGGTTCTCTGTCAAACTTTCTTGTTGAAAGCCCTCGACATCCTAGCTTGATAGAACTCAATGCATTGTTGAGCCTCCAGGCGCTTCTCATCTAACATCTCAAGTTCTTCGAGACGTTTTTGATGTTGTTCTTCGGTCGTCATCTCTGTTGCAAGGGGCGGCGAAGTGACGAATCTGGATTTCCAGCGGAGAATCGCTTCACACCCGTGACCAGAGAGTGGGGTAGCTCCGGTCGTGCGTGCGTTGTGCGATATGCCCAGTGCTTCTCGAGTTTATCATCGGTCTCGCTTTGTTATTCTTCACAAGCTTTGACAAAATCTTGATTATCGTTTGTTGAACGCCTAACCCATTCGCCGGCCGATTATAGTCGCCGACGAGACATCTTGTATCTTGAATTTTTCGCAAAACCGATGAAGGAATTGCGATAAATTGGGGACCGTTGTCATGCACGATCCGTCTTGGGACACCATGTCGATAGATGACATGGTGTTTGATGAATCACGACTTTATCGCCTTGACCTCTTTAGTGGGATTGCTTCACCACTTGGAGAAGTAGTCGGTGATCGCTAGAATAAACCGATCTCCTTTAATCGACGGAGGAAAATGGGACCTACTACGCCCATTCCCATGTCTCGAATGGCCAGGATGTGGTCAAGGATGCAAATGCTCCGCCGATGTATATTCCCGTGAATTTGACACGCATGGCATTTCCAGGCGCACTCAATCAAGGCTATTAATCATCGTGGGCCAAAAGTAGCCCATTCTCCCGATTCGGCCAGAGCTTGGGACCAGGTCAAAGACCACATTCACCTTCGTGCTTCCTAAGGACCTCTTCGCCTCTTTGTTTGAGAGGCATCGAGTAAAGACCATCGCACTCTAACGCATATAGCATCTCGGGTTTCGTGTCAGAAAGAATCTTGAGCTCTTCGCCGATTGACTCTCTCCTTCACGCCTTCCGGTAGAATACCATGTAAGACGAATCGATGATAGAAAAGCCAATCTCGGCTCCAACTTGGTTTGGGTTGCATGTACTTCTTTGGTAACTACCCCTTACCTTCTTGTGCCTCATCGTATAATGGTACGAAGAGTTGGTGAGTCCCACCGTAACTAGTTGCTCGGTCTCTAAGGTTGTGCTAACGACAAATAACGCCGCGGCATCCGCATAAGCGCTTTGGAGGCCGGATATATTCGATGAAGAATTCTTCGAATGAGTCCGCCATTCGATTGCTACCGATGATAAGGAATCGATCCGGGTTCACTTCGTAGTCACCACGACTGCTAACTATCACGTTGTGAATCTCCATACGCCGAGATACTCGACCCCAGCTCCTTGGCGGCTAAGTCCATAGTAGCATGGGCCACGCTATTGGAACAGGTTTGGGAGTGAATAAGCACGGGGCATGACATGATTCCCGGAAATCGGACAACTCACTCCCGGAGATTTTAGAACATCCGGGGTACTTGCCACATTAGTGGCCCGAGAAGCTCACAAAATACAACGCCATATTTGTTGGTGCGATGTAGTGTTGACTTCTTGAACTTCATCCGAGATCATCATATAGCTCCATCAAGGCCCCGCGCCGCAAGTACCAAGAGATCGTAAATCGCTTGTCCTTTGACCGACTGTTGTTTGAAGTGTCATATTGGGACAAGAGTAAGGCCCATTTCGCCAAACGCCAACTCATCGAGGCCGGTCTGGTCATAAATATTGGACTGGATTTACGCTAGAGATAACATAAATCGCTTTGTCCGACTAAATAGTGTCGCATTTTTCAATCGCGAACACTAATGCAAGGCAATCGCCGACCATTGGGTATCGAGACTCACTTAATGTTCCCGCCGTAATACATCGCCATTGCGGACCGTCAGCCGTCTTCGCGAGTAAAGCGCTTAACGAGTGATCCGCCTTTGACGAGATCAAACGGTTTTCGGATCACGCTGTGCAACAAGAACGGGAGGTTTAGCGAGGTACAATTTGATCTCTTCACGTTCTTCTCGCAGCGCCGTCCCAAATAAACGACACGCCTTTCTTGTTCAGCGAGAATGGTTGGCACTTCCTGATAGGTTCGATATGAACCGGTGGGATGTCGCCAATCTCCCTTGTAACCCCGAGTTCTCTTAGATTTCTTGGAGGTTGCAATTCTTGAATCGCCTTCACTTTGTCGGGATCAACATGGATTCCTTTGGCGGTGGCAGCGAAGCCGAAACTTACCTTTGGACATCGAGGAAGGATTTGGCGGGGATTCATCTTTAGGCGATGAGTTATGAGCTCGAATCTGGTTCTAAGATCTTTGATGTGATCTCCTTTGTCCGGCTTTTCTACGACTAAATCGTGCGTAGTGCTTTGTTTGAAAGTTGATTTCTTTGTCATTTCCATTACAAAACTTAAGAAAATTACACCTTAATTTTAGGTTACAAAGAAATTTCATTAACTCTCTCAGGCTCGAACAAAAGATACTACAAGTGTAGATCTCACTTTTGTGGGACTTTGCTGTCTTGGGGCTGTAATCCGTGGACCAGTCGGCGATCGTCGAATCGACGAAATTTAGTTGATGCCCATGAAACAAGAACTTAAGCAAATATCTTAGCAAAGTAAGATATCTACTCTTCTCAGAATAAGTCAAAGCTTAAACTTCGAGGAATCTCCGGTGTGGATCGTGTTCTTGAACTTTGGAAGCTTGGATCTCTCTCTCTCTCCTTGCAAAAGCTCGATTTTGTTTGATCTCTGATTGCCAAATGCCATCCCTGCGGTGGGGGTATTTATTTATAGTCCTGGAAGCGTGCCCTCAAAATACAAGTCATAAGTGCTCCACATTTGCGGTTAGCTGGCGGCTGGTATTTTTCAGCATCTTTCATACATTGGCGGCGGTGTCATTACCACCATTTGGCCGGCGAAGCGTTATGAAACCTGTTGACTGGCCGGTCATAAATCTTCATTTGTGCCGGGTTTTATTGCTTTAAGGCCGATTAAATGCCCTAAAATCACGCCTGAGTGGTAACAGTGTAACCGCCCATTAAAATATCCGGGCGTCTCTGGTTGATAAAGTCAAGTGGGCCCCATCATTGATTTAGACCCTTCAGAGCCCATTTAAATTACGGGTGTCTGCATTTGGCGGGGCACAAGTAAAGTCTCGCATGTTGCAGAGACACATCAAGATGTCTCGCTGCGTGGCGAGGCACAAAAGAAATCTCGCTAATAGCGAGACACATCAAAATGTCTCTCGTGGCAGAGACACACACAGAATGTCGCTATCGGCGAGACATGAAGAATGTCTCGCTCATGGCGAGGCACAAACCGATTATCTCCGCCTTGTGGCGAGACAATCTTCTTATGTGTTGACTTCTTGAGATTTCGGCGATGTTGTCCTTCGATCTTCTCATAATTTGAGTCATATTTGAGGTTCTTCGGCAATACGATGCCTCTACGGTAGCATCCGTTTTAGGAGATGATCTTGGAAAATCTCGTCATTGCTGTTGGTATGTTGCGGCGTTCTTTAAGCCGAATGGCATGAGTGTAGCAAATATCTGGAGTAAATTCGAGCTTGTGTGTTTGGCGTCATCGGGGTGCATCTTGATTTGATTATACCGAAAACCATCCATGAAGGACATTCTTTCAAATCCACCGCGTGTTGTCACTTATGACATCGGTGATTGGAAGAGGTAGATCTTTTGAACAGGCGGCGTTGGTCTACGTAGTCATACAGTCACGTCGAACCATTCTTCTTCATGGTAGGGACTATATTAGCCACCCAATCAGGATGTTGAATTTCCTCGATGAATCGATTCTATGAGTTTCTTCACTTAGTCGACGATTGCTGCAAGATTTGTGGGCGAAACCATCTTAATGGTTGCTTGGAGGTTTGACATCCACCTTGATGTTGGCGATGTGTCGCTACATTAGGGTCGAGTCACGGCATGTCCTCATAACTCAGCGAATACATCGATATATTCCACGATTAGAGGCGATCAACTCTTCTTTCTCTTCGGGGAAGAGTATTGCTGATGTTTATGAGCTTAGGGCTCCTCATCACCCATATTAACTTTGGACTACCTCGTCCTTAGTGGGGGTTCTCTTTGTTGAATCTATCCCCAAAGCTGCTCTGCGAGTTGATGGATCCATGGGTCTTCCCATGTTGGCATATCTTCATCACCCTCAATAGTAGCGGGGATCGGCCAGTAGCCATATTTGACATCAAAGCCTTGAAAGCTTCTCAGAAGTTTGGTGTGAATCTAGCAGAAGAATCAGGCGAATGTCAGTCTCCCTCATCGGTGGATTATCATCAATTAGCCATGAGCATTCATCTTGGGAGGATTAGTATCCCAATCCCTTCTAAATGCATAGTAGTTATCGGCTTCCCTTTTGGGACATATGCGCTTTAGGAGGGACTCGAGGACCTCGCGAAACATAGACCTTCTCCTTGTGTCAAATTGTACCCCACTTCTTCATGATACCCGGTGTCTGGACTATATCTGAATGTGTTGAGGATAGGCCCGTTGTCATCTTCATCTTCTTCTAAGAAATGATTACGTTGGGCGCATCTCCTTTTAGTAAACCAAGTCTTTTCACTACTTGATCTTAGGTGGGATGAGTGTTGTCCCAAAGGAGTCTTGGAATTGCTTTTGTGTAAAGCAAGAAGGCCGAGTTGGTAAGTGCAACTCACGGATGGTTGTATAAACTGTCATTACATCATTCAAAGACAAAGGGTACTCTAAATCGTCATTTATTGATTCATCGGCAATTTGCCAATTACAATGTTCATCGGCGATTCTTCATCGTCAAGATTGATTACAAGGGGTACAATGTCATTTAAAACAAAACCACCACTATAATCAAGCGGGCCGAATCGGCTTCTTCATTGTCCGTGCCTTGGTAGATGATTGATTTAGGACTCATTCAAGTAGAGGAGAATCGATAAAATAATTCTCCACCCCTTAAGCGGTGTTTGTCGCGACCACCGTCTTGACCTCATTATTTGTGTCTACATATTTGAGACAGCGATGAAGAGTAGATGGGACTATAGCGTTCAAGTGGATCCAAAGTCGACCGACAATAAGTTATAGGAAGTCTGCGTCAATCGCATAGGTGACTTAGGACTTTAAATTCCCGTTTGGCACTTTATCAGGATCTTACCAGCGGCGAGAGACCGCTGGTGTTAAACCCATAGATCATTGTGCACATTGATGCCGACTTCTTGGCGAGGGATTCAAGGTGATACATGAGCAGGGGCATAATGCTCCTGTGGAACGGATCGACTTGGATCGGTTAACTTCACTAGAGCCAATATACCGGTGAAGTATAGCGGCCGTCGTGCTTGGAATCTCGTCGCATATCCTCCTTTGTAAAAGTAAGGGAAGTGCTTGGTTGCCAAGTTGCATTGTTGTCTGATTCTTAGGAATCGGCGATGCAGTGAGAAACACCTGAGTCGGCGAGCTTCTTGAAAGCTTCGGGTTTCCTTTGACAATCGAACAACTCGTAGAAGTTATTAGTAGGGATGTTAGCCAAGCTGGGCCATGGCGTGGCGGTATGGAGAGCCCGATGTTCGGTCTATCCCTCTGTCAGGCGATTGAATCGGGTTGCCGGGGAGTTGAGCTTCTGGACGGTACATTTCTCCTTTGCTTGGTACTTTTTCTTTCTCACTGCAGTGAGAGAGTCGTGGTCACCTTTCGGCGGTGTCTTGGCGTTTGGATTTGGACCTCAGGATATTTGTAGCTATATTCTTGTCCGCTCCTAGTAGCGAAGAGTCTCCTCTTGGTGGAAGGTGGCTACTTTTCATCATTCTTCTCACGGAATTCTTTGAGCGGCATGGCATAGCTTGCCTTTTCCCTTGGACTTCTTTATGGCGAGGATGTAGTCCTTGATGCGTCTTCCGGCAAGTCGGGGTGGACCCAAAGGATTTCTCGTTCTTTGGGTGTGCGATGCAGGCCTTCTTCTTCGTTGCGTGAGGATCTTCATTCACCATCTTCATTCCTACCTTCTGGCTGGCGTCGGTTGGAACCAATCGAAGGAAGCCCGATCCGAAGCTTATAGAGCGCATTGCTCCCACCTTCTTCTCTTTAGGGGTTTTGGTGTAATGACTCCAACATCGATCAAGGCACGAATCTTGTCCTTGAGATGGTAGCGAGAACTTTGTAGGATGGTGTCGCATACGTGGTAACCGCATTGCTTAGGATCGTAACCTTGTTTGCCTCCTCTTGGTTTACAATAGGGGCAAGCTGGATTTGTTATTTTCGAAGGTATTTGAAGATGCGGGAACTTCCTGTCCTTGAGCGAGTAAGTCTTGGGAAACCTCGAACGGATGGTTTACGATTACGAGTTTGTTGGCGCCATTGAAGTGCGATTCTTGTGGTGCCGCGTTGTTGCTCTTGCTATTTGTGGTTGCGATTGAGCGTTTGATTAAGCGTCTGAGACTTTCTTGCGGCGCTTTACCTTTGCCACGGGGACAAAGTTACGCTTGTGAGCATCCACCATAGGTGACCTCTCTCGCTTTCTTCCTCCTCGGGAATGGCTCGGCTTGCTCTCCATGTATCCTTAAATCTTTCGGGTCGGGCGGTCGCGGTTCCCATTGCTTCCAACCGTCCAATGACGGTTGCTATGACAAGTTTGGAGAATGAACTTCTCGTTATCGGTCTCGGCAATTCATTGCCTTATTCGAACCTCTTGTGAAGTTATCCACTTGTTTCCCGTCTTTGTTTCGTCCAACAAAGACCGATGGATACCTCGGTGTCATCGTCGAAGAAATTGGTGAGAAACATGGCCTCCATATCATCGGCTATTAGCGGCTCCCGGTTTGAGGCGGCGGTACCAATCGGCGGCTCCACGAAGGGTGCCAGCGAATGACCGAACCATCAGGGCTTCGTTCGGGAGATAACACCTAGATGAGACTTGAAGTAGATCAAGTCTTTGAGTGGGCGATCCCTTCGATCAAGCGGTGTAAAGTTGATGAGTTTGAATTTTGTCGGATCACGGGATTGATTCCCACTCCCTTGGGTAGGACATGGTATACCGTCTTCTTTACCTCTTGGCGGAAATCAAAGTATTGATTTTGCTCTCGAGGTCTTTATTTTCTCATTTTCCCCTACGTCTCCGTTAAACTTGGGGAGGAATGGCGGTGTTATCGCTAGCGTTTTTGCTGGCGGCACGATCACCTACGTTTTGGCCTCCTTCCCTGTCGTGTGGCTATCTGTTAAATTGACATTATTGCGGCGACTTGGCTCGCCTTGGCGGTTCATTATCGCTGGATCACATTGGTCATGCATTGCTCTCATCTGGCATGGCGGTTCCATTCAAGCTTAAAGTTGTCCTTTTTGCTTGGTTAGGGCCTCTTCAAGCATCACGGGACACTTGATCGCGGCGATCATGAGCGCCTCGCAAGGTTGTCTATCTTTGGAAATTGTATTATCGAAGCCATTCGGAGCGGCATCAGACACTTCATCATCGAGGGTAATCATACGCATCTTGCGATAATTGGGTGCGTCTAACAATCACGGACCTGTCGAGTCATTCGTTCGATGCCGGAGCGGCATGTGGCGGCGTCCCTGGCTGGTCATATTGATGGTAACACTTTCGGCAATTCATGCATGCAGCCCATCTCTTTTCGGCGTCTTGACTTGGGTTGGGGCATTCGTGCGAGCCTATCAAAACCGGCCTTTCGGGGTCGTTTTAGCGCAATTGCACTCGATAACCTTGCCTTGATCGGTTTGAGCACAAGCAAGGCATGTTTGATTAAGGCGTTCCTCTTTCGGGTTTACTTGTACCCCGGCCGCGATAGTACAACTTCGTCGGCATGAATCACGGAGCAACCTATCGTGTGTTAGCCGCGACTTCCGGTATAGCGTTGTCATCGTCGGATGAGCGTCTCGCCGAGAACAAATAGGCCTTTCATAAGTCACTGCGCGCGGCGTGCGTAGCCAGCGAGTGTGAATCTCTCGGCGGGCTCGGACTTGATTTGAAGCGGTCGCGGCGGTGCGAGTTTCTTCTTGTCTTTGTGGGTGCGACTCCCGTGTCGGGAGTGACCCGTGATTCCTTTAAGCGGACCTGGCGATCCTTAGCGGGAAACTGGCTGGTCGTGGCGAAGTTGGCCGCCCGGAAATTTGAGTCTGAACCGCAGGAGGTAACCGGCGTCGATGCCACTTTGTTGAAGTGCTCACAATTTACGATTTGAGCACGGGGCATGAGTTGGCTTCTTGCGAGGAAACTAGGCTTGAATCTTTGGGTTACGTCGAAGTTGAAGCCTCGGCGGACTTGGGCTTCAAGCTAGGCGATTGTCGGCGACCGGGCGCCTCCCTCTTCAACTTCGCGGGCTTGTTGCACCAAAGCCCGTGCTTGCGAGCGGCCTTCCGGATCGTTCTGGCGTGGAGCGATTCCGTTTGGCTTCGGACCCATTCATTGTTGCCGGCTGTAGGAATGCGGCTCACGATCTCGAACTTCAACCTCACGAGTCAACTTGGATCTTAGATCCGCCTCATAGCGGACCCCATCCGTTGATTCTTTACACAGCTAATTGTTTCGCCCGGTGGCGTCGCCTCGGCGGGCTCTCTTGGAGAGAGTCACGGCGCCATTGGCGGAATCGACCCCGGCGGGGTTACGAAGGTTTGGCGGTTGTTAGGGTAGGGGAACCACTGCGGTCTTGGCCGGCGGTGGTGGTGGATTTTCGCCTCGCATCGGGCGTCGGGTCTTCCTTGCGGCGGAGACCATCTTGGACTTCGGAGGCGGATGCGGGCGAGGAGGAGGGTATTCTTCATACTTCGGTGGGAACTTCGAACTTCGACCTCCTCGATGGCCAGGGATCGGGATCAGCGGTTGCGACCGGCGGCTTCTTTCTTGGCCGTTGGCTCTACTTGTGGTCGCCCGGCTTGTTGGCGGGAAAAGTTGGTTTGTTATTCATTGCTCGTTTGAACTTGCTACGGCCGTTGGCTACAACAAAATTTCAAACAAAGAAAATGCCTTTATGGTACAATGAAAGCGAAAATTACAACTCTCTTCCTTTTGTGAACAAACCACGAGGATCTCTATTATCAGGGATCACCTGCGTGGGTTCTTTGCTTATCTTGGGGACTTTTGTTAGTCAGTTGACCAGCGCAATTCCGATCACGGTGTAAGCCGGGTTACGGAACTTCTGAGGCGTAGGGGCTCGCTTCCGCGAGAGCGAAGGCGCTGAGGGATCACACTCACGAAGGAGAGGATGCTGGGGATCACCTCACGAAGGAGAGGATCGGGGGCGGTGAAGATCTACAAGGAGAAATCCTGGCTATCCACGAGGTTAAAGGCGAAGCTTAACCTAGGGTATCTGTAGTTCGACCGAGTTTGTTTACCTTCGCCGTAGATCGGCGTGTTGGTGGAGCTTCGCCGGTGCTTTCCGGGCAGATGCGTGGAAGTAGATCGAGGCTCTTGGTCGCCAAAATCCAAGCCAAAATCCCCAAAAATCCCCATGATCGACAAAACCCCCTATTTATACATCTCAAAGGGGTATTCCGACTTGATGGTAGAGCCACCTCGGACAACTGGCCAGGAGGCTCGACCATGTTGGTAGAGCCACCTCGTCTTTAGTAGGAGGCTTCGGCCATGTTGGTAGAACCACCTGCGACGCCCAGGCGAGGCCGCCAACCATAGTGGCCGGCACCTCGGCCACTTGGCCAATTGCTTCGACCATTTGGTAGAATGCTTCGGCCCGTGTTATGAAACACCTCGGTCATTTGTAGAGTCCGTTCGTTGGTTCAGTCGTTTTTCGGTCGTTTCAGGTCTTAGAGCTGGTTTCTCGGTGATGATTCGTAGTTGTGTTTGAGTCGAAGTATCCGATCAACTTCGAGCTTCGAGCGGCTCGTTTGCATCGGCGGACTAAGTGCGATTGATTAGTCTGGTCGGCGTTTGAGTTTAGCCAACTTCGCCTCGTTGAGCCGTGCGTCGGGTTTTCTCCATGGGCGTCGTTTAGAAGCACGGCGCCTCGCCCGACTCACTTCATGGGTTCGTCGACTTCGCTTTTCACGGCGTTTTCTGCGGCGTAATCCGTCGGCAATTGCGAATTAGCGCCGTCGGATGGATCGTCGGTTATCAACCCACCGTTTGAGTCTTGTTGAATGTTGATAAGCAATTTTTTAGCGCCCTACAGTAGCGACCCTCCGTTTTGTGTTGAAGCTAGCGGTGGTTGCCAGCGTTTGATGAGTAAAACGGGGATGAACCCGTTTCCAACTAAGTCTTTTAGACTTTTCTTTAAGTGCCAAAGTATAGTGTTAACTTGGCATGCCTTTCATACTTGTTGTTTGAACAAGCTTTTGGGACTTATCACTCTATTGTAAAGAGTTGATAAATTGGTTTTATCATCAGAGGTGGAATTTTTAACTTGATGATGATTTTTGAGGACTTATCGCTCTATTGAAGAGAGTCGATAAGTTGATTTTATCAGAGGTGTGGAGTTAACTTGATAAAGTTGGGTATTTGTGGTTTGAACAAGATTTTGAGGACCTATCGCTCTATTGATGAGAGTCGATAAGTTTAGGTTTTGTGGGGGACAAAATATGAAACATTGATTTGAACAAGGTTTAAGGCACGTGATGTGAACAAGGCTTCGTGGCTTGTGGTGTGAACAAGGCTTTGGGCTTAATGGTGTGAACAAGGCTTTGGGCTTGTGGTGTTAACAAGGATTTGGGCTTGTGGTTTAAACAAGGCTTTTGGGCTGTGGTTTGAACAAGGCTTTGGGCTTGTGGTGTTAACAAGGCTTTGGGCTTGTGGTTTGAACAAGGATTTGGGCTTGTGGTTTAAACAAGGCTTTTGGGCTTGTGGTTTGAACAAGGCTTTTGGAGCTTGCGGTTTGAACAAGGCTTTAGGGGCTTTGTTATCTATTGAGGAGGATTGATAAGTTATTTGTCGGAGGTGTGAGTTAACATGACAAGATTGTGTTGCGATGTGAGTAACTTTGTGGACTTATCATCTATGAGAGGAGGATTGATAAGTTGGTTATCAAACTCTGGCGAGGATGTCTGATTTTGATAGGATTGTGTTGTAATTTGAACAACTTTGTGGATCTATCATTCTATTGGAAAGGAATGATGAGGTGATTGTGAGGTTTAGTTGTGATTTGAACAATTTTAAGAAACTTATCTGGGAAGTTGATAAGTTGATTATATCATCGGAGGTATAGTGTTGACTTGATGAAGATCACGTTGCGTCGAGACAACTTTGAGGACCTATCATCTGTTGAGGAGGATTGATAAGTTGATTCGATTTAAGCAAATTTGAGGACTTGTCATCCTATTGATGAGGATTGATAAGTTGTTTGTCGTGATTTAGTTATGATTTGAACAACTTTGAGGACTTATCACTCTTATTGAAGTGTCGATAAGTTGATGTTAGAGGTTAAGCCTGCATGTGGCGTTGTGCTACGATGTTGAATCACGTAGATTTTGTAGATCTTTACGGGCAAGAGACTAGCAGCAGCGTGCTAGGCGTTGACTTTAGGGTTATTGGCCAACTGACCATCAGCGGACTTGATGAGCCTTCGAATACTGGTTTGAATCGGGCAAGCATCTGATTATCTAAATCCGTTGCATGTGCGTTGTGCTAAAGAATAAAACTCTTTTAGGCTTAATGTTCTGATGTTGAATCGTGAAACCGTCTTTCTCGCGAGATAGACTACGGAACATGTATTAGATGCGGGGCTTATCTGCTTGAGTTTGAGATAAAATTCCCCGTTAAATGCGGTGTCTTCTTTGATCGGTAGAAGTAAGCTAAGCCGCGTGTGTTAAGTTGACTTACCCTACCAAGTTAGGGATAAAATTCCCCACGGTGTAGCGTGGATTGTGGTGTTATTAGAACAACCTTGAGGATTTATCGCTCTATTGAAAAGAGTCGATAAGTTGATTGTCGGAGGTGTTAGGTTAACATGACAAGGATACATTGCGATCGGGCAACTTTGAGGACTTATCGCTCTGATGAAGAGAGTTGATTGTCGAAGGTGTTAGGTTAACTTATGATAAAGGATACGTTGATCGGGCAACTTTGAGGACTTATCGGCTCTATTGAAGAGAGTCGATAAGTTGATTGTCGAAGGTGTTAGGTTAACATGACAAGGATAGGTTGCGATTGGAGCAAATTTGTGGACTTATCATCCTATGGAAGGATTGATAAGTTGATTGTCGAAGGTGCATTGTTAACTTTGAGGGATTGTGTTGATTTGAGGCTTTGTAGACTTATCATCCTATTGGAGAGGATTGATAAGTTGATTTTAGATAGTCTTCTTTGCGTTGAAGTGCTCACATTGTCAAAAGTATTTTGTTAACTTGACAATATTTAGAATTTATCATTCTACTCGAGAAAAATAACAAATAATCAACCCCGATCGTAATTATTCTAGGTTGATATTAGCAGGAGTCTTGACCCGATTTAAATGAATTCGTATGTAGGGTCTTGAATCGACCTCCTCTTCTTGACTTCAATCTAGCTTAATAATTGCTTGACTGTTATACAGGAGACTAGTTGTTTCAGGAGCGACATTTTAACCCCATTCGAGCTAGGAGATTGGTTTGTGTAATGTGAAGCGAGTGTCAATCGAAGCGGTGTGTCATACACAGCCGAGCATCGAAGAGCCATGCCGAAACGTTCGGCGAAGACTTTGATAGGCTCTCCCTCCTTTTGCTTAAGGGCAGGAGAAAGTGAGTGATTTCCGTGTCATCTTCAAAGAATGCGTGAGGAAGAGTCTCTCATCGCCCATTTGGATACATCCTGGCGGCGGTTTCATGAACCATTCAAAGGCAACTCCCTTGAGGGTGCCATGAACAAACGAGCTGCTATGGCATCGTTTGCCATCACATTCCGATCTGTGATCTAAAATGATAGATGTGTTGGTTCGGTGATCGATGTCTTCGAAAGCTTGTAGCGTCGGGATTTTGCATTTTGGAGGATAAGGCAGTATCCCATTCCCGGGATGCGGTCGACAACCCGTGATCTTGGGCTTCGCACCTATTAGCCATGGCATTGGCGGGCTTCGGTTCTCGCATTTTTGTCGATTGAGGACTTTGCTCGTTTTATTATTCTCTTCTTCAAATGAAGATTCTCGTGATGAGCTTCTTGATGGAGCTTCATTCACTTTTCTTTTCATTTGAGGATCGACCCTCCTCCATGATGATTACGGTTGAGGTGTTGGTAGAACATGTGAACTTGAGCCCTATCGCAACAAGTTGGGCTACCATTTCGAAGTTGATCGATGGACTCTTGTTGTGATGGGGCTTCTTGCATCATAGCTGATACTCTTGAGCCTCTTCTTGAAATCTTGACATTCTCGAGTCATGTAGGCAGCTCACGTGCTCCAAGAAAGAACTAGAGGTTGAGATTGCGATGGTGAATGCTCATCATCGACTCAATTCCTTTAGCCAAGTTTGGTAGTTGAGGGTATGACCCTGTTAGTCGAGTATGTCGGTAAACTCATGAGTCATTCAAAGCCTCTTTTAAATTAGGGACCGATTTGCCTCGACTCTTTAGAGATTGATGGTCTCTCTATCACGATCATGTTGGAAGTGACTCCGAGGTATTGACCTCTGAAGTCTCATTCACGTGAATCTGCCGTCGTTGGTGGACCAAATAACATTTGTCAATCGTTCAAACCAACGGCTTAGCGCTATATGGCGTGATATCTCAGATGATTTACTTGGAGCGAAGATCGCGTTTGAGCATGAGCGAGTGCGGACCAGCGTTTTGGATTAGGGGGCGCGGATCGTGCAGCCTATTGCTTAGCGAGGTCGGGTTTGAACATTTGAGCGGGGTTGTGACGCGTTTTATAAATGAGGGACGAGGATCGCGTGCAACCTATTGGCGAGCGAGTTTGGCGTTTGAGCATTGAGAAGCGGGGTTGTGACCAGCGTTTTGGTATAACAGCGCCATTGAGGGTTGCGTTGACTGGCTTTCGCGGCGTGTTCGAGCACATAGCGAGGCTTGCGATACGTAAAAGGAACACGAAGCTCAAGATCGGCGTTTTGGCTCCAAGCGCAAAGTTTGGTTGGTTGGTCGATTGGCCATCACGGTGTGTTCTTTGGCGGCGGCTCCTTTTCGCTGATTTGAGGCTTTTCGCGGTGACATCACCATCTTCTTGATTAGGTTAGCCCGGCAAGGAGGGACTTTGGTCTCCTTAGAGGCTTTGTGGATCTTAGCATAGCCTTGGGGCTAAGGGATCCGGAGGAGAGCCTCCTCGAACTTGGCTTGGTCGAACTCTGATTCGAGTTTCAACGGTCGTCAATGAGCTTGGCGTCGGTTGCGCCACCACTTCTTCATCGTGAAGCTAGTCCCAGTAGTCGCCATCTTTTGTTAGGAAAAATTGAGAAAGTGTAAAATTGACTTATTCTATTTGAAGAATAATGAATACAATCTCTCGAATGCAATCTCTCTCTCTAGCGACTTAGATAAAAGAAATTACAAATTCCTCGATCGGTTGCGTAGATTTACAAAGAGAAGGATCAGCGGAGACCCTTCCTTTATTTAATCTGGGTTCTTCCGGTGGCGGTGGGAGCTTGAATCTTGTATCCGTTGGCGATCCGACCGTCTTGACTTCGTGGGGCGAGGTTGAAAAATAACTTCGCGGGGAGCAAGTTTAGAACTCTGGAGAGTTAAGAACTGGCGAGTTAAGAACTCTTTGATAGAGTTGATTTTAGAAAAGGATTAGTAATCCTTTTAGCCAAATGAGAGAACTTGCCGTGCAAGTTTGAAAGCTATGTCGAGTTGAACTCTCTAGGAGAGTTGATGCCGACAAAGAGGTTTGATCCTTTCTTTAAAAGAGAGGCGCTCTTCGGTAAAACTTCAATATCTCCAAATCCAACCGGTATAAATTAATCTCCACCATTCATAATTAGGAACAATGAGTGTTGAGGCAGCCCTCCAAGTTTCCTCCGATCAGACTACGGATGAAGGTTCGATCGTCACGCCCGATCACAGCTGCGCAGAAGAAACCGTTCTCTGCACAATTAGCTTCGGTAAAACCTCAATATCTCCAAATCCAACCGGTAGAAATCAATCTCCACCATTCAGAATTAGGAACGACGAGTGTTGAGGCTGCCCTCCAATTTCCTCCGATCAGACCGGATGAAGGTCCGATCGTCCCCGATCCAGCTGTGCAGAAGTGGCTGTTCTCCCTTTATTTTTGGTGCTCGGCCAAACCCTTTCAACCTGCCTCATTTGGCTGTGAAAACCCCCATTTATAGGGGTTAAAGGGTGTAACCATCCTTAAAATGCTCCATAATGGGGTTTGGTGGTGTAACCACCCCTTATTGCTCAAGCGGTTGAGCAGTTCAACTCATGTTTGAATGAGTCAAAGCGAATTCGCGTTCTAGAGCAGAATCTTCGTTTAGTCGCGAGCGGGGATAGACCTCGCATCTACATTTTAACTGGGCCAGGGGTTGGGACTGGTTTGAGCTTTGAAGCGGGCCATGTGCTCAGCGTTTAAACTTCGAGCGGGCCATGTGCTCCGCGTTTTGATTAAGCGGGCCATGTGCTGCGGGAGCCGAAAGCTTGAGCCATGTGCTCCAGCGTTTTGGGATCTGGCGGGCCCATGTGCTCGCGTTTTGAATAAGCGAGGATTAGTCCGTTTTTTGAATGGCGAGGGGTGAGCGCGTTTTGCTGAAAGAGATCAATACTTGTGATCTCTTTTCACAAGGAGTTGTCAACTTGTAATCCTTGTACTCACTGGAACATTACCGGATTCTCCTTTATTGTCGTGAAAGTCATCGACTTGCTAACCTTCATTGATAGTGTTTACGTGGATATTGGCGTCTTGATGAATTACATTCCTACATGTAGCGAGGACGATCGAGGGGCGCTTCAGCGTCGGTAGAACCTTAACACCCATTCTTGTAGTCGCGAATCATGTAGCGAGTGGCCGTATAAAGCGGATGATCGACTATAAGCGCCTTGTATGAGCCCGTCCAGAACCTTTGTAACTAGCAGAATCGACCTCTTGTGCGGGACGGTAGAAGGCGACTTTCGCCTCGAGGCGAACCTTTATGTAACCCGTTCTTGCTTGATCGTCGAAGTGCTTGTAGCGATCGGTCTATTATAGCAGCAGAGAATTGACTAGCATGTGAGCGGCTGCGTAGTTAAGCGAACTCGGCTGATACCTCGGTAGGCCCTGCTCTGAATGGAGGTGCTTCTGATGCTCGGCCGAGGCGAATGGCGTCCTCGATGTCACTCTGTGATAAGCTATTTTCTGATCCGTGAGGAAGGCGCTTCTGATGCAGGTATCTTTGCGATACTTTCGGTAGGCGGAAAGCGTCCTCGATAGATCACCTTTCTGATGGACTTTGCTATAGTATCTCGGACGGCCCCTGCAGTGCTACTGCTTTCTGTTAGTTGGCGCGGGCAAATGCGATAACAGTCAGCATGCGTGGTTAATGCATCCATTATCTCATGTGGTGGTGATTTCGCTCCATATGAAATCTTTGACATGTGTAAAATTGTAACACATTGAATTTTTCGATGTATTTTTACGATATTAAAATACTAAATAATATTTTGGATATTGGATATTATATTAATCATATATATATATAATGATAGAGGTTATTAATATTTAGTTAATAATATTATTAGATTAATCGTTATAACTTGTCCATGGGCCATTATTTGTACTTCCATTTTGTCCATTCCATTCATTTTCCATCCATTTCTTTCCATGCCAGCCCATCCCTCTTCTTTCTCTCTCCATTACCCTCTCTCTCTCTCTTCCTCTCTCTTTCCTTCCCATTTTCCCCACCTCTCTTCTTTCCTCCTCCACCACCACCACCACCCCATTCCTCCACCCTCCCTCCGCCGCCCCCTCTTCCTCCCCACTCCACCAGCGCCCTCAACCCGCCTCACCCGCCTCCCTCCACCCAAACCCACCGCCTCCCTCTCCCGCCATCCACCTCCATCCACCCCCCTCCATCCCTTCCCCCACCACCACCACCCTCCACCACCTCCTTCCCCACCATGCTTCCAGCCACAACCTCCCGCTCCGACCGCAGCCCCACCACCATCTCCTTGGCCGTGCAACCACCTCGCCGCCCAGCGACCCGACCACCCCCGCAGCGCCGCTCGACCACGACCCACGCCCGCTACCCCGCTGCCCGTCGAGCCTCCCTTCGTCGACGCCGTCGCCGCCCCGTGCAGTTTCGTGCAGATTCGTGCGTCGCTGTTCAGCCGTCATCGCTCGTCGCTCAGCCGTCGTGCACAATCAGCAGCCGTCGTGCACCGATTCAGCTGTGATCAATCCGTTCGACAACCCGAGGCAAGATCCCTCTTGCTTGGTTATCTCATTATTATTTTTGAGATTAATTAGGTATATATATAGTTTAGTTAGTGCCAATTTAATATCATATCGCATGATTACATTTACATTTGAATGATAGATAGTATAAAATTATCGTGATGATTGGATAGGTTAAAATTGATCTATGATTAATTTAGTGCTATTTGGAAGTAAGAATGTATTTTAGGGTATTCCTAGTATTTATTATAATTATGAAAATATTTTTAAAGAAATTATTTAATGAAAATAATTTATTTTGAGTAAAAGTATTTTAATTAATTGTTATGATTATCGAGGGAAAAATTTTGGAATATTTTAAGAGATTTTGTTGATTTATGAAAATAAAAAATAGTTATCGTTCATAAATAATATTAAAAGAAAAGTATATTTTTAATTGAAATATTAGATAATTATGTTGAGAATTAGTTTAAAGGATTTTCATGGGAATTTATGTGGAAAACTCGTCATTTCATGTGGTTAACTCCTCTTATTTCACATTTTCATATTGTCTGCAGTGGTTGATAGTTATTCCGTTCTTGTTCATGATACGACAACACGAGCATTAAGTATTGCATCGTTATTAGTCTTTGAGAAGTTCAAGATCTGAATAGTGAGTTATTAGAGTTATCAATTACATGTGTAAATAGCTTCGTGTTCTCACATTTATATCGTTTATTGATTAGTCCTGTTGCATTTATTATATTACTGTGCATTTATTCATAGTCTTGTTGTGTCGGAGCCGTAGTAGTTCATGACTTAGGGACTTGGTTAGTCATGAACATGACCTAGTGACATGTGTGTGTGGACCATGCTTAGGAGGTGAACCCGTGTTTGATACTCTCAGCATCGTTGACAGTTACGAGCCAGTGGGATGGGAAAGTCTTGGTTCATGTATTCGGATGTGGCCGTTTATGTATCTTCGGACCCGTGCCAAGTGACCTTGTTTTCCGCACTTTGGGTGGTTTGTTGGGCAGTGAATCATTTAGCATGTGGCGGTGTACTTTGTATTCACACGAGTCACTTGTGTCCGAACAAGCGGAACTGATGCGTGTAGTCCTTTGACCGTTTGTTGTTCCGCGGTATTGGATGCGGCGTAGAGATAATGAGCGAAGTCGATTATCCAGATTAATATGAACCTTGACTTTAAATGAGATGTAGATGCGAGACTATGGCCGAGAATGGTTAGTTACCCATTGTTGTTTGGAATGCCAGAGTTTTAGGTTGTTTAGATGGTCGACTCTAGTTGTATGCATGCATCACTTCACACTATTATATCCGTTCGCATTTTCTAATTCGCATTCATTTGCATTATTATTATCTTGCCATTGCTGTGGGATCTTCCGTGTGTTATACGCTGCGTGCCTCTATTCTCTTGGTGTCACGTCGGATTTGATAATGGACATGTTGATTATGGAGATGCGCTTGGTAGGAGTTTTCGGCGGAGAACCTTCGGACAACGAATTAGATCGGTGAAGCTTAGTTTCCTTTTGTTTTGTTGTTTGATGAACCTTAGACTTCTTCGGTATTTCCATTTTAGCTTTCAGTTGACATTTATTTTATGATTCTCTAATCTTAGCTACATGTATTGTCTCGGACATGTGGACTCTTTTATAGTCTTGGATATTATTTTATTTGGTGATATGTACTTCACATTGCGGATTATTATTTTATTCTTAGGTTGTGATTGGGATCGTGGCTGTGATGTACTTTTATGATTACTTGGCCTTGGCGTATTAGATTGAGGAGAAATATTTTTCTATTAAGTAATTCTCCTCAACCTAATCGTCTACGGGCTCACGTATCATTTTAGTGTATTCGAGGCGTGGCGAGGTTTTGGTGGTGGCCCATGCGGAGTCAAACTCGGTTCACGGTCGAGTTTCCACGATAAGAATATGATAAATAATTTAGACCGTATCACCATTCCATCCATAAGACTATGTTTAGACCTCCCTATAGGTTATGCTTGATTTCTATCCTATTAGATTTGATTGATTTTACTTGATTTCTTCGTTCTCCCTCTAATGTTTGAATTCCGTCTTTCCTCGAGCCATGGCGAGTCCACGTGGTAATAGTAATCTATCGGTGGCGGTGGCGGATGCAGGCGTGGATCAGCGTCGGCTTTGGAGATGATTAGGGGATTGGCTCTGAACCGGCCTCTTGGCGGGGCGGTTGCGGCGGGGCCTCATTGACATCCTCCTCACGGGCAGGGTTAGGGAGTTCCAATATATCGACCTCAGTCCTTTTACGGTGCCAAGGGGTCCCTAGCGTGAGAGGAGTTTCTCAGTCCACGGGGAGACTATCCTTCTGATGGCTCATATTCCCCTGCGAGTGGGTAGGTCTCATGGATGTTGACTCACCGATGCGGCTCGGATCACGGTGGAATCGAAGAAGACTCATTTGGAGAGGCGATTTTGTGGGAGACCTTCAGAGCTTCAATGGAAGTACTTTCCCGCAGATGAGCTTTTGTGTAGGTTTGTTAGCTCAAGCGAGGGAGTCGATGAGTCGATGAGTATGGTGAGTTCTCCTCCCTTAGCAGCTATGCTCCCCACTTATTCTGAGACCGACCATCGAGAGGCATCGGTTTGAAGGGTTTGGACAAGCATACTAGATGGCTCTAGCTGGTAGGCGCTTGCGACTCAGCGGCTGTATTGGATCGGACGCATTTGAAACATTGAAGCACGAAGACCCCATGTGATTGAGCGAGCACGGCGGCTCAACGGGGAGTGTCGGCGTCCTCCTCAGAGGCGGCGGGCCAGCGACACGCTCTCCGAGAGGCAGCGGTTTTCCGGCGTCGGCCACTCCCTTCCGTGCAGCCATATGGCGTCACGGAGTGCGGTCGGCCAATCTTGATGAGTGCTCTCATTGTGCTTTCCGGGCATACCAGCGGGAATGCAGCGCCGCGTCTTCGGCGTGTTTGGCGTGTGGATCCCCGACCATATCGTAGGGATTGCCCCGCTGCGTCGGCAACCCGTTTGCCTCCACCTCCCGGTTCGACCGGCTCTTCCGGCTCCGGCGGCTCCGGCTTCGGCCACGGATCATACCCTCGGCGGGATCTCTTCCCCGAGGCGGGTTTATCGGGAGGCCGCGGAGATAGCGGCCCAGCGCAGACCTTCATGATGTCGGTTTGTTAAAGGCGAATCGCGGGTTATCCTTGGTAAGATTATCTCCTCTTACTTTTAAATTGCATATATTTTCTTATTATTTAGCATTGCATGATAATATCATGATAGGATATGATTATGAGTACTAAGTTAGTTATATTTACCTCCTTCCGCGTTAGGCAAGGTCCTTGTTTCTTCGTTCTTGCCTTGTCACTTTTGATTAGGAGCTTCCCATTGCTTCTTGTCGTCAATTTGCGGCCACCCATTCTCTTCCTATAGCTCCTCGACCACGGGCTGGAATATCAACAGGTAATGGCGTCTTGGTAGCATCCGATGGATATGAGGCATGTCTGTGATCATCTGGAAAGCTTTTCGAATTTCTTAGTGATCGATTTCTTGGAGTTTGATCTTGTGTTTGGTATGGATTGGTTGGGGTCATTCGCCACCATTGATTGTCGCCCGATGGAGTGTAGTCTTGAGATTCGAGATCACCCGAGGTTTGAGTTCCTTAATGGCGGTACCACGGTGGAGCCGAGTGGAGTTGAGCCGAGCAGAAGAAGCGATGTTAGGCTGCTATGCAAGTGGGCGAAAACGGTTGTTGTTCGGAGTTTGAGGATGTGTTTCCGATGATATTTACGGGTTGCCACCGATCGGCGATTGAGTTTTCCATAGAGTTGAAGCACAGGAGCGCTCCGATCTCCAAGACCCGTATCGTATGCCTCCGGTGAGTTGGTAGAACTTGGACTGGGTTAGATGATCTTTGCGGAGAGGATTGATTCGACCTAGTGTATCGGCACAGGAGCACCTATATTGTTTGTGACTAAGAAGGATGGATGGATGTATGTGTGCATTCTAGGGGCTGAATCACGTGTGATGAAGAACAAGTATCATCTTCCCGTATCGATGATATATTTGACCCGGTTAGGTGGATCGAGAGTATTTTCTAAGTTGGATCTGAAGTGGGTATCACCAGTGAAGGTGAAGGAACGATGTTCCTAAGACAACTTCGGGGCCGAGATATGGGCATTATGAATTCCTAGTGATACCGTTTGGTGTGACCAATGCTTGGCGCGTTCATGAGTTTGATGAATCGATATTCTATGATGTCTTTGGATAAGTTCGTGGAGGTCTTCATTGATGATATTTTGGTGTATTGAAGCCGAGGAGGACATCACGAACTTAGGTTCGATGTTCAGACGTTGAGAGAGCATCGGCTATTTGCCAAGTTGACAGTGCAGTTCGGTTGGAGTGCATTGCATTCTTGGGGTATGTAGTGTCGGAGATGGTATATCGTGGACCGGGAGAAGGTATCTTAGAGATTGGCTAACCCAAAGTCGGTATCGATATTAAGAGCTTCACGGGATTAGTTGGATACTACGGCTTTATCGAGATTTCGAATCATGAGAGCCAATGGCAGCGGCCCGGCGAAAGGATGTTGGTTTTAATGCGGTCAGGCGCTTGTGGCGGCGTTTGAGAGTTAAAGTCTCGTGACTTCAGCCCGATCTTAGCGATACAGGACGAGGCGGGAACCGAGGTGTTGTGGCGCATCTGGTAGAGGATTGGGATCACGTTCTCCAAGAATAGTCACGTGGTAGCGTATGCATCTCGTCGGTTGAAGCGGCATGGCGAACTATCCACGACCTAGAGTTAGCAGTTAGTGATCTTTGCTCTTAAGCTTTGGAGGCATTATCTGTTGGGAGAGCGGTGAAGGTATTCACGATCATAAGAGCTTGAAGGATATCTTCACTCGAAAAGGAACTCAACATGAAGCGTATGAGATGGTTAGAGGCGATGGCGATTCGACATCGATCTTGATTACCATCTGGCAAGGTCAATGTAGTGCGGATGCTTTGAGTGGTTTTGACCATCATGACCCTCATTCGGTGGAGACTTGCGGGATGTACGAGATATGAGTATTGAGGTTCTTCTTCGAAGTCCACGGCTTCTTTGATGAATCTCGAGTTCAATCGACATTGGTCGGCGAATCAATCTTTCTTCGGGTGACCCATTTCTTGAAGTCTGAAGTTAGTTGCATCTGGTCTTGGCGGAATTTGTTATTCATGAGGATGGATCCTTGCGATTGAGTGGTATTTGTGTGCGGATGTTGAGAGGAGTTGTTGCGAAGCTCATAGTTCCTATTCTATTCATCACGGAGATGCGAAGATGTACAAGGACTGAAGCTAAACTTTTGGTGGCGTGGTATGAAGAGATGTGGTTGAAGTGTGTGAAGTGCTTGGTTTGTCAACGGTGAAGGCGGAACATCGGCGCATTCTGAGGTTTATTACGGCCGTTGCCAATTCGAGTGGAAGTGGCAACATGTCTATGGATTTAGTCAGCGGCACCTCGGAGCTCTAGGCAGAATGATCTTTGTTTGGGTGATAAGTAGATTGATTAACCAATCGGCTCACTTTATTCCATTCAGTGGGACGTCGTGAGCATCTTGCTTTCGAGAGATATATGGAGTAATTGCCTATCTCTAACTATTTGGTGAATTCTTCCTTTCGGGATATTAGTAAATTCTTGGTATTACGGAGATTGTCGCGATTGCGGAGTTCAGTGTGCATCGTCTCGGATAAATGCAGGTTACTCAGTGGAAGAAGAGTTTGCGGCGAGTCTGGGGCCAGCTCATTTCAACCTGACTTATCATCCATGAACCGATGGGCGGTCGAGAGGACCATTCAATTCTAGAGGATATGCTCAAAGCATGTATGTTGGACTTTCATGGATGTGGGAGGATCACTTGCACCTGGTGGAGTTTGCTTACAACAACAGTTTCGGTAGTATTGGGATGGCCTTTTGTAGCTTTGTATGGGAGAAGTTAAGCTCTCCTTTGAGTTGGGATGACATTGGAGGCCAAGGGATTTTTGGGCGGAGCTGATTGCTAAATCGATTGATCTTTGTCGGGATCATTGAGGCGACTGCCATAGCGGGCAGATTCAAGCATTGGGAGGATCGCGGCGTCGGCATTTGGAGTTTCAGCCCGGAGACCATGTATTCTTGAAGATCTCACCCATAGAGGCACCATTACGCTTTGGAAGTGGGAAGTTGAGTCAGCGGTATGTGGGACCTTTTGATGTCTTGGAGAGTTGGAGAAGTGGCGTGCCGACTTGCATTACCACGTATTGGTGGAGTGCATGGCGTGTTCCACGTCTCCCGGTTGAGGATATTTGGAGACCAGTCATGTCATAGATTTCTCCGAGATCGAGTGCGACCGATTTGACCTATGAGCGACACAATGGCGATTTTGGACGAAGACCCTCAGGAACAAGACCGTTGCTTCGTTAGGTGTGATGTGGCACCAATTCCCACGGAGAGTCGACTTGGGAGTCGAGTCGAGAGATCTGTGGCGTGATACCTCGATTGTTCTTGGACTCTTAAATTTGGTACATTCTATTTCATAATGTATTCTTTGCTACCTCATATCTTCTTCTAATTACGGATATGTAGTTCTTTTGAATATCTCTCCACATATTTAATTGAGTCTTTCATTTCATGTTCCTATCTACGGGTTGTTATACACATCCTATTTTTAATTAGAGGGCCGGAGTTTGTTTTAAGGGTAGGATGTAACGAATTTTCGATATGTATTTTTGATATTAAATACTAAATAATATTTTAGATATTGGATATTATATTAATCATATATATATATATATAATGATAGAGGTTATTAATATTTAGTTAATAATATTATTAGATTAATCGTTATAAATTGTCATGAATCATTCCATTCTTGTCCATTTTATTCCTTCCTCTTGATTTTCCGTATTCCCCTCTCTCTTCTCCACCCTCTCTTCCTCTTCCATTCCATTATCCTCCCTCTCTTCCATTCCTCCCTCCACCCTCCACGACCCCCGACCTCCTCCTTTCCATTCGCCCCCCTCTTCCCTCCATCCACTAAGCCCCTCCACCCAGCCTCACCCGCCTCCCTCCTTCCAGACCACAGCCTCCCTCTCTCCCGTAGCCGACCTCCCGCCTCCGCCGCCGCCCTCCTCCCTGCGTCTCCCCTTCCCTCAGCGTCGCCACCCTCTCGCCACCTCCTTCCCCACGCCCGGCACAACCTGACCCGAACCTCGCTCGGCCAGCGACCTTGCCATCTCCTTGGCCCGTGCAACTACCTGGCCAGCCATGACCCGACCACCCCTTGGCGCCCGCTTCGACCCGACCCGCCCGCTACCCGGCTGCCCGTCGAGCCTCCCGTCAGCGCCGTCACGCCCGTCGCGGTTTACGTGTAGATTAGTGCGTCATTGTTCGGTGATCATCGCTCATTAATCGGTAGGTCGTGCACAATCGGCGGCGTCGTGCACCGATTCGGTTGTGATCAATCCGTTCGACAGCAGAGGCAAGATCCCTCTTGCCGTTGTCTCATTATTATTTTATGAATTAATTAGGTATATGTATAGTTTAGTTAGATTGCGATTTAATATCATATCTTGCGTTAACACTTATATTTTCGATGAATATTGATAGTATAAAATTATCATTGATGATTGGATAGGTTAAAATTGATCTATGATTAATTTAGTGCTATTTGGAAGTAAGAATGTATTTTAGGGTATTCCTAGTATTTATTATAATTATGAAAATATTTTTAAAAATTATTTGGTGAAAATAATTTATTTTGAGTAAAAATATTTTAATTAATTGTTATGATTATCTGAGGAGAAAAGAATTTTTAGAATATTTTAAGAGATTTTGTTGATTTATGAAAATAAAAATAGTTATCGTTCATAAATAATATTAAAGAGAAAAAATATATTTTAATTGAAATATTGGATAATTATGTTGAGAATTAGTTTAAAGGATTTTCATGGGAATTTATGTGGAAAACTACGTCATTTCATGTGGTTAACTCTTTTATTTCACATTTTCATATTATATATGTGCGATAGTTATTCCGTTCTTGTTCATGATATCGACAACGACCGTAGAGTAATTGCATCGTTATTAGTCTTTGAGAAGTTCAAGATCTGAATAGTGAGTTATTAAAGTTATCAATTACATGTGTAAATAGCTTCGTGTTCTCACATTTATATCGTTTATTGATTAGTCTGTTGCATTTATTATATTCTATTTATATTGTATTTATTCATCGTCTTGTTGTGTCGAGAACCGTAGTAGTTCATGACTTAGGGACTTGGTTCGTAATGAACATGACCTAGTGACATGTGTGTGTGGACCATGCTTAGGAGGTGAACCGTGTTTGATATATCGGCATCGTTGACTTTACGGCAGGTGGGATGGGAAAGTCTTGGTTCATGTATTCGGATGTGGCGTTTATGTATCTTCGGACCGTGCCAAGTGACCTTGTTTCCCGCAGGGCTGGTTTGTTGGAGCCCATGAATTGTTTCGCCGCGTGGCGGTGTACTTTGTATTCACGAGTCACCTTGTGTCCGGACAAGGCGGAACGATTACGTGTAGTCCTTTGACCGTTCGTTGTTATTGGTATTGGATCTTGCGTAGAGGATAATGAACCATCGATTATCAGATTAATATGAACCTTGACTTTAAATGAGATGTAGATGCGAGACTATGATAGAATGGTTAGTTACCCGTTCTTGTTGTTGTTTGGAATGCGGATTTTTCGGTTGTTTAGATGGTTGACTCTAGTTGTATGCATGCATCACTTCACACTATTATATCCGTTCGCATTTCGATTCGTATTCATTTGCATTATTATTATCTTGCCATTGCACGTGGGATCTTGCGGTGTGTTATACCGCGTGCTCCATTCTCTTGGTGTACATGATTTAGATAGCGGACATGTTCGGTATGGAGATCGCGGCTGTGGGAGTTTTCTCGGAGGAGAACCTTCACGACGGAGTAGATCGTTGAAGCTTAGTTTCCTTTTATTTTCAGTAGTTTGATGAACCTTAGACTTCTTCGATATTTCCATTTTAGCTCAGTTGACATTTATTTTATGATTCTCTAGTCTTAGCTACATGTATTGTCTCGGACATGTGGACTCTTTATAGTCTTGGATATTATTTTATTTGGTGATATGTACTTTACATTACGGATTACTATTTTATTCTTCGGTTGTGATTGGGATGTGTGATGTACTTTTGATTATTGCGCTTGGTGTAAGGCGTTGAAAATTACTATAAGTCCGAGCGTAGCTTCGTGATAGCGAGAATAATCGACAAGTCATCCGATGAAGTAATAATAAGCCGTTGGCTGACACAACAAGTGAACAATGCCAGCTCTCCTCAAGGCGCCTCTGTGAGTTTTGTCCCAGCTAGCCGGTTAGCGACGGGGAATCAAGAAGCGGCCCCGTCAGAGAGGGCGTGGCTCAGAACCACGAAAGAGCTCTCTCCTTTTCGTACGTGGTGATTCAGGAACCTTGGTGAACTGATGCGCCATGAGTGCGAGTGAAGGATAAACCAACTTTGAAGCCTCAAATTAAGCGAACCGGTACGCCTTCGGTCAAAGCCGACACCGAGAGCGTCGCCCGGCGAGACACCCAGCGTTCGCTTCGGTAGACACCGGAGGTGTCTCGGCCAGCGCTACCAATGTCGCGAAGCGAGACACATAGGTGTCTCGTTTAGCGAGACACCGAGTCTCGCCCGTGAGACACCATAGAGTGTCTGCTTCGGTAGAACACCAGAGGTGTCTCGCCCGAGCTAGAACGCGAGAGGTGTCTCGGCACGGGCGAGACACCAAGGCGAATGGGCTTTTTGCCCGGTTCGCCCGCATCCCATTGCGTACCTATAAAAGTGGCTGCTAGGGTTTCATTTTCGAGGTCGTGAGATAAAAAGCAGAGGAGATAGCATGAACTCTTGTGTGCCTAGGGTTAGAGAATTTCTAAGGGAGAGGAGATCAAGATCTAGACTTGCGGGGAGATTTGCGATTCAAGATCCAAAGTTTTGGATCGGATCTACAACAACAAACTATCCTTTGGATCAAGCTTGGCAATCAGAAGAAAAGTAACGAGTTAAACGGCGATCTAGTTCACTACGTTGATTAATTCCTTGGCGAATTAATCTCCGTGTCCGTTTAGATCTCAGATCGATCGATCTAAGAATTCCAGTAAGGAGGGATTTTAGATCTAGATCGAATCAGTCTCGTTCGATCAACAATTGGGAAAGGAATGTAGCGGTGGTCCAGGAATACATCCGACACGGGCAAAGAATCCCATGCAGCGAGGATCGATAAAGCGGATCCAGCGTTTGTTCACAAGGAGGAAAGTTGTAATTTTTATCATTTTTCATTGTAAAAGCCTTATAAAAGGCAATTTTTATTGAAACTCATTTGTAATCCCATCAAGGTAGAATGATTTCACCAATGAAAAGATAGTGACTTTTCGAGAACAAGTGGCGACCACGATGGGAGCCAGGTCTTCATCCGAGATCGTTGTGCAGCGACCCAGTTCGATCCGGTGTCGAAGAGGTCGATCGAGAGTTCGACCGGGAGAAATTTGAGGCCTATCTCTCGCCTCATCCAACTCCTTTTCCCCATAGGCGAAGAAGCCCTCCGTACAGGAGGACTCACAAGTCCTGCCGGATTGGCCAGCTCTCCTGCCTGCCAACAACAATGACGGCAATAACTCCCCAGCCATCCAAAGGCGAGTTGATCTCCCTCCTCCGGCCAATGAGGAGAAGTCCAGAAGGCGATGTGACTCTCTCAAAGAGGCATGCTTGGCGTCGACAGCGCTGCGTTGCAATACGCAAAGGCGTTAGAATCCATGGACGGTGTCCGATACAAGCCGGATCCGAAGTCCCGACGGGGGCACGAGCCCCAGAAGACGAAGATAGGTGGTAACTCCTCTAAACCGCCGACCGAAGAATGGATCCGCGTCAAGCGAGATCGCTCCACCCTCAGGGGGCGGATCCAAAAACGCTATGCCCTACGTACGCGTGCACGTGCGTTGGTTCAGGCTACTCAACAGCCCAAAGGAGCAGAGGTGACCAAGAAGTCACCAGAAGCAAGTCGAACTCAGCCTCCCAGACCAGGAGCTTTTTCCTTGACGCAGCCGGCGCTTTCCACAAAGACTCCGGCCAACACCACACCCCTTTCCGATAAGGGTTCAGTGTTTCAACGCCTAGGTCCGGTTCAGTTGGATCAAGGTGAAAGGTCAACTCCTGCAGGCTTGTTGAAGAGATCCAGGACAACTCGCAATGCTGGGGGTAGCTCTCGCCCCGCCGACGGGAAGCCGACGGAGAATCCACCAACTGGTTTGCGGATCGAGGTCCAAAAGCCCGCTGAGAGGTCGCGCACCCAAAAGCGTGCGTTAAGGCGCGTAACTTTCAAAGACCGTGGCCCGACCCAACCTCGGATGGAGCGTCGTCATCGACGATGGCGTTATACGAAGATTGTCGCCGCACGGTAGGTTGCTCCGGCACTCATGCCGATGAGTTGTACTATCGTGCTGGGGGTAGGAAGAAGTCTCGTAGACAGAGCTCTCCAGAAACCGCATCCTCTTGCATTTGTACTAAATTGATCAAGGCAGTGCTCTCGGAGTGTAAATGCTGCCATAAAACTCCGGAAAGGGTGTCAGTCTTCCAAAGGCTGAGCACCAACGAACCGTCAAGACCTCGGTCAAGGCGTTCCCGAAGAAGACATGCACTCTGTCAAGGCAAAGATGAGCTGCTTGAGGTCACCATCAATATGACCAACAAGGCAACGCCGTCACGCGGCATTCAGGCCTCGGCGTGTGACTTCGGTTCGCGGGCGGTACTATCGAGGCGGCCTAACTATCCGACACAGCGAGGATCCCTTCAAGGCCGCGATCCGCGAAAGTACCTTGGGAAGATGAAGTATCGGATGGCGGCTCGGCAATGGCATCCGATGACCGCAAATCTCTAGTGAAGGTCATACTCGTGAAGCACTCATGATTAGTCTGCGGTGAATTGGCCAAGCTACGGAAACCCAAAAGCGAAGAACAACTTCAAACTCGAGATGGACATGACCATCACGGCTGGATGAGAGAAATGCATGACCGGCGGTCAAGCGATGATTAATCGCCCGAGGGGTGAGGCGTCGTCGCAATAACGTCAATTTGGCGGATAGCGACCGGATGAAGAACAAGACCTTAACACCGATGAAGCGACGTCGATGATGACACCATGGTCCTACCTCAAAATCACGGGACAAAATGCAAGGAAAATGACAAGATCAAGGATCACGGAGAGCAAGGTCAACTTCATCATCGGCTCAAGAAGTGAAGAAGGCGATTCCGTGCCCTTACGAGAGAGTGGGAGTCAATCCCTATCCGTGAGTTTAATTTAATAAACTTCACGCCGTTCGATGGGAGAGGGTCCCCACTCAACATCTTATCTACTTCAAGAGCCATTTAGGAGTCATCTCCCGGTAGCCCTTGATGGTTCGGTTAAATTCGGCACCTGAAGGCGGCCTTCGATTGGTACCGCCGTCTCAGCGCATCAACATTTGGAAAGACATGGAATCTATGTTCTGGCGAACTTCTTCGATGGCGACCACGAAGGTTTCACTCGGTGCATTATGGGCGAAGCGAAGGATGGAGAGCCGTGGATAATTTTGTCAAGCGGTTCGCAACAAAGGCGATGAACTTCGTGACCCAATCACGGAGAATTCATCCTCAAGACACCGGCCATAACCTCTCGCTGGGCGTGATGGAGGCGATGGAGCCTGCACCGTCTAAAAACGGAAAGACTTGAAAGTCCAGGGGAGGCGGCGTTTCCTCAAAAGGGAAGCGGAGGCGAGGTCAGTGCCAAACCCGAACAAAATTTTGTCCGGAACAAGGGAAAGCGCCAATGAACAATGTTGATGCGCATCAAACTTTCCAGGCTGCCACAGCGACAACGGCGGCGGCGGACATCAGCGGCAACAGCGGTCGAAGCCGAGCGTCCGCGCCCGGTTTCCCAGGCGCGTATTCTTCGAGGGGCGAAGAGGTGCACAGGATCTTCAAGTACTTGCTGGACAACAACAAGATCCAAGCGCCACGATGTCGTCAACGGGAGAAGCTCAAGGGCAGCGGACCCCAAGTATTGCGCTATCATGAGGCGATACACCACCGACCAAGTCATGCTACCGGTGAAGGACAAGATCAAGCTTTGATTGAAGTGGGGTGATCACTCCAAAACCAAATAAGGAAAGCAAGTGGGCAAGCGGCGTCCATAGCTTTGGGGCGTGCCTACAACTGGTTCCGGCGGCCGTGGTCAAAGTGGGAATGAAGGCGGTGAATGGCGATCCCCACAGCGGCGAGAAGGGGTTAGTGCGCACAGCCCCAAATGGCGAACTCCTATGGGTCCACGGACTTACCAAAGGCGATCGATTAGGCGGCGTCTTCGTCTAAAAAGTCAAGGGAAAGGGCAAATCTTGCAATGCTACCTGCGGTTCTACTCAGCGACGGCGAGCAAATTCCTACGTGTTCTTTGGCCGGAGGAGGAGCAGAAGCCTTTGTCACGAGGTGGTGATGCGGCTTACAAATACCCGATGACTCCAACCTTAATGCTAAAATGCGGAGCTTGGGGTAGTAACAATTCCACGGTTCCCGCCTCCTAGGGAGGGCCACTAGAACGAAGGAAACAACGCAAATCACGAGGTGCAACCCGGCGATCCGTTAATCGCCCGATTAGAAGGGATAGACCGGGAACACAAGCTCTCCCTACCGCTTGATGTGATGGCACAATTGGCCAACATCCGGCAAGAATAACTTTATCTGAGCTATTGAGGTTGTCCAAGGAAACCCGTGGCGTTCTGAAGCGTTGGAGACTCGAGAGGTCTTCCTAACCCACATTAAATCAAGTCGGAGGAGCCGTCATCAGCCGGGAATGCAATGTGGCCTCCAAGCATATTCCACATCCGCGTTCTCTAAGGAGGATATCGGAGACGAAGCGTCGAAACATGACAGGCGCTCTACTTCACGGGGGTACATTGGTTCAGCCGAAGTCAGCGAATCAAGTTGATCCGGGTTCGGCTGGAGAGCATCATGCCTTCGCTGATGTAGCACAGGGATTCTGTCGGCGGGCTCGCTTACGGCAACGGTGATATACGGATTTAACACAGTGGGTCGGCCACTTGGTAAAATCCGCATTAAGTGTCGGATGGGGGACTTAAAGTCGAAGTCACCTTCGTCATTGGCGAGACTTCCTATAACTTGTTGTTGGGTGGCCCTTGGATCCATAACCATGTTATAGTCCCTCTACCCTCCATCGATTAATGCGAAATATGCGACACTAATAGAGGTTAAGATGGTGGTCGTGGACAAACAACGTTTAAAGGTGGAGAATTATTTCTGACTCCCTCCTTTACGGTAATGAGTCCGATCTTGAATCATCGGCCCATGTACGGACAGCGGTGAGGACGGCGATCTGAAGCAGGCTTGACTATAAAGGTGGTTTTGTTAATGGACATTGTACCCTTAGTAGTCAATCTTGGCGAAGAGGATCTTCAGATGAAAGTTGTAATTGGCGACTTAGAAGAAATAAAAGATGATTTAGAGTACTCGTTGTGTTTGAATGATGTAATGAAAAAGTTGTATAATGACCTGAATTGCATATGCCAATTCGGTCATCTGTGTATCTGAAGCACCTTGAGACTCATCAGGCGACTTTCGTCGTCCAGGAAGGAGGCCGCAAGAAGGACTTAGTCTGGCGAGAGGAGTTGACTCAGCCTTCACTTCCTCTGAGGCGGGTTCGATGAAGATAAACAAAACTTCATCTTTCCAAATATAGCCGCGCAGACACCTCATGAAGAAGTGGAAGTGCGACTTTGCGTTGGGAGAAGGACTTTATTTTGGCGGGGATCTCGGTTCCACCAAAGTGCATATGTACGAAGGAAAGCCCGATAATTATCTGATTCAAAAGTTGGGATCGCATCCTCTTGAAGATGAGTGTTGTTGGTGATCAATAACCAACCACCCACCTAGATGATGAGTACTCATCCGGTCTGTACTGGGACTCGGCGTCGGCGCCGGCAAGATGTTCGGGGGTTGATGTCCAACATGGCTCTGATGGACCCACTACAGCGAAAGATGAAGAATTGCCAACATGGGAAGACCCATGGGTCCATCACCTCAACATGCGGTATGGGACCGGTTTGAAGCGGAGCCTCCGAAGGCGAGGTAGTCGAGATCAACATGGGTAATGAAGCACACCCTAAACTTATAAATATTAGCATGATCTTCCCCGGAGGAAAAGGTTGATCACTCTTGTCGGAGAGTATATCGATGTTTTCGCTGGAGCTACGAGGACATGCCGGGCTCGACCCGATGTGGCAATGCAGCCTCGACATTAAAGTGGATGCCAAACACGTCCAACGACGAGCGGTTTCGTCCGATTATGGAGGCAATTATTGCGAAGTAAAGCTCATAGCCTCGGGTTTCATCGGGAGGTTCAACATCCGGATTGGGTGGCGAATATCGTTCGGTGCTAAAAAAACGGGACAATCGAGAATGCAGTAGCGACTCTGAGATCTGAATGCCGCATGCCCAAAAGATGACTTCCACTTCCAATTACCGATGTGATGCGTCGATAATACATGTGGATTTGGCGAATGTCCTTCATGGATGGGTTCTCGGTTACAACCAAATCAAGATGCATCCGGATGGCGCCAAAGCACCGGCGTTGAGAACTCCTCTAGGCATCTTACATTTACACGGTCATGCCATTTGGGTGAAGAATCTTTGCGCCACTTACCGGTAGCGCAATGACAAAGATCTTCGGGATCATCTTGAGGAAGGCGGTCGAATGTTACGTCGATGACTTGGTTGTGAAAAGTCGTGACAAAGATGACCATATCCGGGACTTGAGGGCGGTATTCGACCTCATGCGGACTCATCAATTAAAGATGAACCCACCAAGTCTTTCCTCGGAATGTCGGTGGCAAATTCCTCGGATTCGTTGTTACCAACAAAGGTATCCACATTGACCCGATAAAATAAAGGCAATCAATGAATTGCAACCCCAAAGAATCTAAGGAACTTCGAGAGGATTACTGAGGCGATTAGCGTATCCATCTCCAACCTCTGGAAAATGTCAGCCATTCTCTAAGCTGAACAAAAAGGGGGTGTCCTTTGTCTGGGATGACGCCTGTCAGAAGGCATTCGAAGATATCAAAACATATCGTGAATCCTCGTACTCGTTACACGAGAAGTCGGGTAGCCGTTCTTGATTTATATCAAAGCGGCGAACCATTCGTTGAGTGCTTTACTTGCGCAAGAGCGATGACCACGGTCCGGCGGCGGTTTATTATCTAAGCGAACCTTGGTGGGTGCGGAATCTCGCTACCAATGGCCAGAAAGAGTGTCTGTGGCGGTCTGCGATTCAAAAAATGCGACACTACTTAGTTGGGCAAGCGATCTACGTCATTTCGTAAATCCCGTTTGGGTGTTCATGTGACCGGCCTCTATGAATTGGCTGGCGAAATGGGCTTTACTTTTGTCGGTATGACTGCACTTCAAGCGGCAAAGTCAATTAAGGGACAAGCCATGCGATCTTTGGCGACCAACCCAACAAAGGATCTGGTGAACTATTTGATGATCTACGGATGAGACCCACGAGGTTAACACAACTCTGCACCAACAGGTGTGGCATTTATATTTTGATGGAAGTCGAGCTACGGCGTGGCGCCCGGATGTTCTAAGATCTCCGCGGAGTCGGAGTAGTCTTAGTTTCCGGGAAGCATGTCATGCCTCGGATTCTTATCCAGCCTGCTCTAACAATATCGCGAGTACAAGGCTCCTCATTGGACTTAGCTTCGCTAAAGAGCAGGGTAGAGTATCTCGAAGCCTTGAGGATTCCCAACTCATTGTCAAGCATTCGCGGGGACTATGAGGTCGAACCAATTTAATCCCATACCATCGGTTTCTCGAGTTAGCGGACTCGTTTGAAGGATTCTTCATCGGTACATTCCGCCTCGAATCGCGTATCTGAGATGCAGCGGCATTAGCGTGTCTTTGGCATAACCTCAGAGAGCAAATGGTCACGGTGAGGACCCACCGATTATTCATTCCTATTTATGGCGAGTGAAAATGGCGAAAGGGTAGTCACTAAGGAAGTGTATGCAACAAGTCGGACTTGAGCCGAGATTGGCGCTTCCCTATTATTGACTCGTCTTGCCGCGCATCTGCGGAAGATATGAAGGCGTGAATCGGTCAGTAGAAAGCGCCGAGTTCTTCTACAATCACGGAAACCAGGCAGCTCTATCGGCGTGGGTATAGCGGTTTGCTACTCCGTTGCTTTCAAACAAAGAGGCGGGGAGTTCTCCAGAAGCACCGCGGAGGAGAATGCGGTGCACGGCCGGTCTAAGCTCTATGATCGGATCGGGGAGGATGGGGTACTCTTGGCCTACTATGGTCAATGATGCGTGCATATGCTCGGAAGTGTCCGCAGCGTGCAAATACACGCGAACTACACGCATCAACCTCGAACAACTTCACCCGTCGGCACATCTTGGCCATTGAGACATGGGGCATGGATGTGGTAGGCTCAATCTTTCCTCTCGGCCAAAGGTGATCGGTTTATCACAGCGATCACCGATTACTTCTCAAGTGGTGAGGCGATTCCCCTCAAGGAGGTAAAAGCCGCAATGTAATTCGGTTCATCAAGCACCCGTCATCTATCGACCGGTGTACCAAGGCGGATCGTACATGATAATGGTCCCAGTTCATTAGCAATGCCTTCATTCGATTTTGCGAAATTCAAGATCGGGGCGTCTCCTCAGCTGCGTACAATCCGCTGCAAATGGATTGGCGGAGGCTTTCAACAAAGCGATCATTAAAATTCTCAAGAAGTTGGTGAAAAATAACAAACGCGGGGATGATAAACTTCGGCTTTCACAGGAGTATCGCCGACGGTCGCCGCCGTAGGCCAGGGTTACCGTACTCTCGGTATATGGGTGTGAAGGTCCACGCCCTTGGAAGTTCGATTCCATCCCTCCGCATTGCTCACCATAGCGAGATGGCGACGGGAGCTACATCAAAAGCCGAAGAACTTCGAGATGCTAGATGAAAAGCGCGCTTAGCTCAACGGCACATTGAGTTTTACCAAGCAAGGATGTCGGGACCTTCAACAAGAAAGTCCGACAAAGGAGCTTCAAGGAGGAGACTTGGTCCTCATTTCGGCGGACCGATAATTCTCGACTCGAGAGGAAGGGTAAGTTTGAACCCAATGGGAAGGGCGTTTGTGATTGAAGCGGTCTATTCCAATGGCATATCGCCTTATCACCCGGTGATAGGCAATTAATGCCGTCAATGGGAAGTTCTGAAGAAGTACTATCCTTAGTACCTTCGGGATAACCGTTTGGGAGGAAGTTCTTGAGAAATACTTTCCTGGAGAAAACCTAATTCTTTCCTCGAAATTCCCCAGATCAAACTCATTGGGTGGGTCCACAAAATTTTCTTTGGTCCCTCTACCGACAAAATTCCCCTTGACTTCTTTCAATAAGCAAGGGGTCCACGAAATTTTTGATCCTCTATCAAAATCCCTCTTGATTCCTTTCAATGAACAAGAGGTCCACTTTCAAATTAGAGATCACTTTCGATGAATAGAAAGCCTCCATCGTTCCATTCAGTCCGCCCTCCCATGGCGGTAGTACTAAAATTGGAACACTCTCGATAGCGAGACCTTGGTCGGGTGGCGAATCCTATAAAAGTGAAAACTACACGTATCTCTTGATTCTCCGAGATCCCACTCTTAGTTTCACCTTAGAGATTCTCGAAGTGGAGATCCCTTTTAGTTTCCCTTTCTTGGAGATAGGATATAAAATCCTTCCTCTCCATTTTCGGAGATAGAATATAAAATTCTTCCTCTCCAAGACTAAGCGGGATATAAAATCCTTCTTTTCTTATGTTCACTTGGGGTTGATCACCCGACAAAGGAGACACGAAAATAGAATATAAAATTCTTTCTTTCGGACTTGGAGATAGGATATAAAATCCTTCCTCTCCATCTTAGGAGATAGAATATAAAATTCTTCCTCTCCAAGACTAAAACAGGATATAAAATCCTTCTTTTCTTATGTTCACTTGGGGTTCGTCTCTACCAGACAAAGGAGACACGGAAATAGAATATAAAATTCTTTCTTTCAAAGCCTTGGAGGATATAAAATCCTTCCTCTCGACATTAGGAAACATATAAAATTCTTCCTTTCCCACAATCAATTCCATTCACCAGGTTCGATCCGGTTCGGTCATTCTCGGACAAAGAAGACACCAAGATTCATCTTGGGGCATTTTATCGAAGCCTAAGAAGGGATGGCGGCCACCTACCGCGTTAGGGTGGTCTGCCGTAAAGTGCGAAGCCTCGTATTCAACATCGTAGCATTAAGTCTAAGAGAGTCTCATTCTTTTAGCACAACGTAATGCGGAGCGGATCCGATAATCCGCATGCTAGCCGGTTCAAGCGGTGATCGGTAAAGGCCAATCAAATCGGATTGAAATTTGGGGTTAATAACCCCAAGTATTCGCCTAACCGCGGCGCCGGTTAGTCTCTTACTCGTGAAGCGACAAAGTCTATGTATGTATTCATAGCACCAAGTCTAAAGAGTTTCATTCTTTTAGCACAACGTCATCGCGAGCGAGATTCGATAATCCGCATGCTAGCCGGTTTGCGGTAATCGGTAAAGGCAAATCAAATCCGTTGAAGGTGAGGGTTTGCCAAGAATCCTATGAATCTTTGTGACAATGAAAGTGACAAATCGTAAGTCACAACAACCATGGAACTACCGTCGGCCTTACCGACTTCGCAGTTGGTCCTCGGCGGCCCTTTGGGTGTAGTAACCATCGCTATACCTAGCTTTAGAGGAACATCTTACCCATAGAAAAGAATTCATCAAGACCGTCAAATTGAGGATGAACTAGCTAACAAGACTAGTCCCTCAATTAAGCGGAATGAAGACTCAAGTGTTCGAGCGGGCTATCATGAGAGCGACCTCATTGCACCAAGAAATGGGATATGTCAACCTAGATGCATGGAGTCAATGGGGGATGTACACAAGGGTCAATCATTACTCTATGTGGGATTCATCAGATCTCCACAGGAAAGTATAGGGTCAGGCCGAACCATGCACCGACTTCTTTCAATTCGTGTCAGAGCCTATCCTGAGGCACCTCCTCAAAGGAGACCTTAAATCGGTCCCATGAAAAACTCACCGAGGCACTAATAGTATACAATTCCAACCGACCAACGGATCAACTGCGTCGGGGACAATGAATGCAACTCATGAAGGGTTCCCTCTCCACGGATCGATAGAAATCCCATGATGGTCGAACCCCGAATACTCGATAAGGAACATGAGTATAAGCTGTTCGCTAATTTATTGGAAAGTTCACGGAGGATAACCTAATTCTATTCCAACAAGGAGTAGGATTCTCCCACCTGATACTCCAACGAGGTATCACGAGTCTAAACTATTTCCTATTTTGTCAGAAGTTCACGGAGAATAGTTTTATATTCTTAAGGATAACTTCGACAATCCCAATTTGCTTCCAGGTTTGACTGCCTACGATTTGGACAATTACGTTGTGATGAAAATGCCAATTGGAGGTTGAATTCGAGAGAAAATTTTTGATGCTTGGGACAACGTCACATCTCGAGAAAATCCCTCGGCAAGTCGATCACCCCGCGAGCATCGCAGTAGAGTTCACCAATCAAAGGATGAATCCTCAATATCCTCCACGGGTTTAGTCTTATGCCAAGCCATGCGGTGGAGATTTCACGATTCAAAGCTAAGTCTCACGGAATTGGATGAACGGTTAACGACAACTCACGATCACGAGCTAAAATGAGAAAATTCATTCATCGGCCATCGAGTCAAGATTTCGACGTGATGGACAATAAATGCAAAGCCGCGACACTTTTAGTTATCCTACAAAGCACTGGATAGTGCGAAGAATCGGAGAGATCAAGATTTGAAGCCGTTTTAGTCCTATTACAGAAGGTTGGGCCTATCACATCCAAAGTATTTGGCTTTTTCTATAAAGCGGGCAAGAAACACTTTGGAGGGTTATCTGTAAGCGTTGAAAATTGCCTATAAGTCCCGAACGTGGCTCGTGATGTCGACAAGTCATCCGATGAAGTAATGGCAAACCGTTGACGACATAACAAGTGAACACCGCGCTCCCTCAAGACGCCCTTGAGTTTTCGGTCCCGCTAGCCGGTTAGCGGCGGGGAGTCAAGGGGCGGCCCTTTGGAGTCCGGCGGCACCGAAATTTTTGAAAATAGCTCTCTCCTTCGAGCTGTCGGTGATTCGGAACCTTGGTGAACCGATCGCCATGAGTCGCAGTGAAGGATAAACCCAACTTTGAAGCCTCAAATTAAGCTCGAAAACCAGCGAGAGAAGCCACGCTTCGGTCAAAACCGAGCCGAGCCTCGGCGGCAGGAACACCGAAGGCGTCTGGCTCGGCCAGACACGAGAGGTGTCTCGCCGGCGAGAACCGAGAGGTGTCTCGCGGCGGAACACTATAGGTGTCTCCTTAGCGATACCGAGAGGTGTCTCGCCCGGCGAAGACACCCATAGAGTGTCGCTGGTAAAACTGAAGATGTTTCGCCCGGCGAGACTCGCTGAAGCGACACCGAGAGTGTCGGCACGGCGAACAAAACGAATGGGCTTTTGCCCGTTCGCCCGCATCGCTCTTGTACTATAAAAGTGTGGCTAGGGTTTCATTTTCGAGTCGTGAGATAAAAATAGAGATAGCCGAACTCTTGTGTGTGCCTAGGGTTAGAGAATTTCCGGGAGAGGAGATCAAGATCTAGACTTGCGAGATTTAGATTCAAGATCCAAAGTTTTCAGATCGGATCTACAACAACAAACTATCCTTTGGATCAAGCTTGGCCTTGATCCGAAGAAGAGTAACGAGTTCGTCTTCGTTCACTACGTTGATTAATTCCTTGGCGAATTAATCTCAGATTCGTTTAGATCTCGGATCGTCGATCTAAGAATTCCCGTAAAGGAGGAGATTTTTAGATCTAGATCCGAATCCGCATCTCGTTCGATCAACAATTGGGAAAGGAATCGCGGTGGTCCACGGAATACATCCGACACGCAAAGAATCCATAGCGAGGATCCGATAAATCAGCGTTTGTTCACTAAGGAAAGTTATAATTTTATCATTTTTCATTGTAAAAGCCTTATAAAAGGCGATTTTATTGAAACTCATTTGTAATCCCATCAAGGTAGAATGATTTCACCAATGAAAAGATAGTGACTTTTCAGAGAACGCATATTAGATTGAGAAGAAATTTTTTTCTTCGTAATTCTCCTCAACCTAATACGTCAGCGGGCTGTTCGCGTCCGTTTACGTGTATTTGAGGCGGAATAAAAACTGATGCTAAAATGACCAAATTGCCCTCTCTTATTCCTATAAAGAGAAACTATTCTCAAGAAAAGTGCGCTTTCTTCTCTCTGTACTCTTCAATTAAGAACTCTTGCATTTTCTTCTCCACTCAAGCTCAAAACACGACTTGATCGTGAGGTACAGGGGAGCCAAGCCCGTCCTCTCTGACTTCTACGTGGGGAAAAACGACCAACTTCAGTTGGGTTTCGGAGAGGCGGATCCCCTCATCTTCAACCTCAAGCTAAGCACACACCGGTATTATGTGATTATATACATTAGGTTTGGCCCCGTGGGGCCTCTCTCTCAACAGAGCAATCATACACGGATCCGGCATGCGTGGGTGATCTTTTCAAGCTTGAAACCTACTTAGGCTACACAACTCAAGCTCAAAACGACGATGGAGGTACAACGGGGAGCCAAGTCCCGATCCTCACGAGCTTCACTGTAGGGGAAGAACAGCCAAACTCGTGGGTATTGATTAACACGGGGGGCCTCCACCCGCCCTATACTTTCGAAGAATTGGAAATCTGGTTCGGCCAAAGTTTGTGAGGAAGCGATGGATCGGATGATGGGCGATCCCTCGGGCTTCGTCATCGAAATTACGATAGTAAACCGGTATTTGGTTTCTTCTAGCGGTATTCACCCATTGCGGTTAGCTTCCTCGGTGGAAAAGGTATTCTCGGATGACCTTAGAATCGAGACTTGGCGTTTGGAGCCCGAAATAGGCGAATAATCGTCGAGCACCGCCTACAAGAGAATAAAGGGTTAGAATCATTTAGGAGAATATCTTGAAAAAAGAGTTATAAAGGCGTAGAACTCTTCTCGAAACCCATGAGATTGAGTCCGCGACCTTATAGAAGTATGCGATTTCATCCGTATTAAATACGGGAGAGCGATAAATATAGCAGCGTAATCAAGCGGCAATATATTCCGTTCTACGGCGGAAATGCGGTATGAAATCGCTCCGTTAATAACATCGAGCGGGTGATGACCAAGCAAAACCAATCTTTGAGCGTCAATCCCGAAGGAGAATCTCGGCTCTTCAATCGCCCAAAAGGAGAATGAAGCGGGGTCATAGCAGTGTCGTGTGAAAGGATGAGGCAAAATCTGCGGCGTCAATCCCGAAAGGAGGATTTGGTCTTCCCAATCATCTCACAAAGGAGAAGCGAAGCGGGGATACAACGCATATATATATGGCAGCGCCGCCGAAAGAAGGGCGTGCATTCCGTGCGTCGCGAGTTGATCGACTCCTCGGGCCGTGATCTTCGGCGACATCGAGCGCAAAAACACGGCGAAAAGTTAGATATCGCGGTCGAAAAATCAGCGGTCGACAGCGAAGCCCGTTTAGTCGGTCGTGGCTCATGGACCAGACCGAACCAGTGGTGCCGGCTCAACAGGGACCGACCATTCAGCGCCGACCGCCCGGCGGTGCCATACGCCCG